>CAKNYM010052832.1:7413-17817 GCA_932195095.1 Andricus curvator
CCCCCCCCCCCAGCAACAGAAGTTTTGGTGGGACTGACGTTGCAACTAGACTCTCCACCGTACGACGAATAATCACTTAACTTAGACATGATTTCGGCTCGCAAAACAAGTCTCGCGCATAAAGGTGATAGTTTGGTGTACAATCTAAATATGAATAATACAAACAATAAAGTAGCCTCGGAATGGACTGAAACTTTGATTGACGAAATGCATACACACGGTAAACGTAAAGGTCGAGTTTCAGGCGATGAATGGAGACTGGGTGTTTGGAATGCTAGAGGAGTGAATGATCTTAAGGTAAGAGAACTACGAGAAACTATGCATGCAAGGAAACTAGATATTTTATGTATACCTGAGACGAAAAAAAAGGGTTGCGAAAGTAGAATCATAGAAAATGGGGTATTGAAAGGCGGTTTTGAAATATGGTCGGGAGTAGGTAGTGAATCAAATCGTAGTTAAGTGGTCGGTTTAATTATGAATGAAAAAGCAAGACAGCATCTCAAAGATCAAGGATATGTATCGCCCACATTGCTGTGGGTTAGAATGAAGGTAGGAATCAGAAGATTATTTATCATAGCGTGCTACGCCTCAGTTGACAGTGACCTGCGAGAAGTCAAAGACGCCTTCTGGGACGCTTTAAATGGCACAATAATTACTTGCGATCAAGGTGAAAGAATAATTCTGCTAGGAGATATGAACGGATGGGTCGGCGGCGTCCAACGCCAGGATACAGACACAGAAAGGGTGCTAGGTAATTTTGGGGATCCAACAAGAAAAAACTATAAAAGGGAAAACTTAGTTAGCTTATGCTTAGAAAAGGGCCTATTTATTACCAATACTTGGTTTCGACATAAAATGATCCACACATACACCTGGTGTAAAGGAAATAACCGCAGTGTAATTGACTTTGTCATTGCGGATGAAAGACTAAGAGAACTAGTCAAAGATACAAGAGGCGTGAGGGGTTCCGAATGCAATACTGATCATTACCTTTTAGTCTCTAAAATAAACTTAGGGCTGGAATGGAGAAGAAAGAGAACAAATAAACGAAACAAACTCGAATAAAGATTGAAAATTTACAGAAACCGGAAGTGCGAATAGAGTTTCAAAATAAGTTAAGCGAACGCATAGATACGGCAACTTGGGAAGCGCTTATAAGCAATAAAGATTCAGAGGACGCGTGGACTTTGTTACGGGATATCATTGTTAAAACTGTAATTGAAGTTTGTGGTACGACAGTGGTAGGAAGAAAGTCTGGTGATGCGTGGTGAAATGATGAAATTCAAGCAGTCCAGCAAGAAAAGAAAAAAGCGCACAAGAGAACATTGAACATGACAGGTCTTAGCGATGAGGAGAGAAATAGACTCGAAAATGATTACAGAGACAAAAAGAGCAAAGTTAAACGACTAGTCAAGGAGAGTAAAGAAAAAATCCGAACAGAAGAAGAGAACAAAATACAAAACTACTTTGAAGGAATTATGAAAATATTATATAAACAGTTGAAGGAAAGTAAAAGTACAGAGTTTGCCAGAATGAGAAACAGCAAAGGTGAAATGGTATATGATATAGACGAGATAGTAGACGCTTTAAAAGAGTCTTTTAAAGAACTATTACGAGGTGAAGATATAGGACAACAAAAATGCGACATAGAACATAATGCATTAGAAAACCCAATTTAAAAAGTCTGTGTCACTGAGGTCAGAGACATAATTAAGAACTTGAAAAACGGTAAGGCTGCTGGCATAGACAGTATTAGCGCTGAAATGCTTAAATACGGTGGCGAGTACATACCTCACAGGTTGTGCGAATTGATATGTATCGAGTCGGGGGAAGTCCCAGACGATTGGAGAAAAGCGATTATCGTACCAATATACAAAAGGATGGGAGATAAAAGCAACTGCAGTAATTACAGAGGTATCAGCCTACTATGTACCGTAAGTAAAATATACTCAAAAATACTTATTCGCAGGGTAATGAAAATCACAGAAGAAAAGATATGGAAAGTCCAAAGTAGATTTACGCCAGGAAGATCATGTACAGATCAGATATTTAGCCTAAGACAGATCACAGCAAAAAGCTTGAGAGTAGCAAAGAAAGTTTTATGTGCATTTATTGACCTAGAAAAAGCATCTGACAAAGTAAATAGAAATAAACTTTGGGAAGTTCTTAAAGAGTACGGAGTAAATGGAGGGCTCCTACAAGCAATAAAATCAATATATACAGGTAGTAAATCGAGTGTAAGGGTAAATGGGAAACTGAGTGACTGATTCGATATTATGCAAGGCGTGAAACAAGGATGCGTTATGTCCTCATGGCTATTTATCATATTTATGGATAAGTGTCTAAGAACGGCCCTCTTCGACGAAGAAGGCGTAGATCTCGAAACAGTGAAGGTACGTAGGTCAGCTTTCGCAGATGACAAGATTGTTATGACAGAATCAATCGAGGACTTGCAAAGAATGTTAAATAAACTTAATAGAAGCATGAAGAACATGGACCTCAAAATTAACGTAAATAAAACAAAAATCATGGTGTTTAAGGGAAAAAGTGAGAAAACAATATGCAACATTGTCCTAAATGATGAGAGATTAGAACAAGTTGACAAGTACGTATATCTAGGTAGTCTATTCACTAGCGACGGAAAAATAGATGGGGAGTTAGATACGCGCATAAATAAGGGTAAACAGGTTATCGGTAGAGCAGGGTCCATCCTAACAAATAAAAACATATCAAAAAAATCTAAAATGGCCATACATAATTCTATATTCGTACCGACTGTACTAGATGGTAGCGAGACATGGACCTGTCAAGAAAAGGACAGGAGTAAAATTAACGCGGTCGGCATGAAACCTCTGCGCATAATATGTGGGAAAACACTGATGGACAAAGTCCGAAACGAGACAATCCTCAAAGAATGTGGTACAGGAGAGACACTAGTTGACATATGGGTAAGAAATCAGTTAAGATTGTTCCGACATCTTGAAAGAATGAAAGATGAACGACTGACCAAACAAGTGTATAAAGGTAAAGTAAATGGCAGAATGGCCAGAGGTAGACCGCCGAAAGAATGGTTAGAATCTGTAAATGAGACATTAATCCGTAGAGACATAAGAAGCCATAGAAACACAAGAGCTTGCATGAAAAAATGCATGGACGTGAAGGAAGCTAGTGTAGTATGTCAGGACAGAAAAGTGTGGCGACAATTAGTTTGTAAACAAAATGACAATAGGATGAATGACGCCTGAAACAAAGACCTTGGATATTAATGGGCCCAAGTGGGGAACCATATATAACAATTTTGTGAGGCTCTTCACTTGGGGTGATCGCTAGAGAGATTGATCAACAACCTGGGTCGGAACAGTGTTGCGGAATAAACGTGTCATTTAAATAAATAACACGAGAATTCCAGATCAATCTAAAATATCTATACCTAACACTTATATACCTATCTACCTCATACCTATATACCTACCTAATTTATACCTATATACCCATATACACACTACTATTTTCCAACCGAGCAAGTCACGCCTACCCCGAAAGGGAAATGGCTTAATGGTATAATAATAATAATAAAAAAGAAGGAAAATTACAACCCACTTATAATTAGAGGCAAGAAATAATTTTTAATACAAAATAAAAATTTCGAATACCTATTTATTCTTCAAGTTATTTATTTTTAAGGTTATAGGTATAAATATAATTTTCCTAAGATTCTTAAAAATTTTTCAAATATTGTCGAATATTTCTGTATTTTAATCAAAATTGCAACGAAAAATATAAGTTTTAACTGAACAGTTGAAGTTTCAACCAAAAAAGATGAATTTTTAAACAAAAAAGCTAAATTTCCAACGAAAAATGTAATAATTGCTATTTCAATGAAAAGATTCTAATTTATTATTTATTAAACCAGTTGAAATCAACTTCCAAAGAATGAAATTTCAACCAAATAAATAAATTTTCAAATCAAAAAATTTTGTATTGAAGAAAAAAGAAAATTTGAACAAAAAAAAAAACAAAAACATTTTCAACCGAATAGTTTCATTTTCAGGCAGAAAAGGTTAATTCTCAACGAAAAATATGATAATTGCTATTTCAATAAAAAAAATTTATTTTAAATAAGAAACGGCGAAATTTAACTTTAAAAAAATCAATTTTCAACAAAGTAAATTAATTTTCAAGTAAAAACGATTTTTAGTCAAGAAAAAATTAAAACCAAATTACAATTTAAGGCAACAAAATTTTTAATACAAAATAAAAATTTCGAATATTTATTCATGCATTCAGTTATTTATTTTTAAGGTTATATGTATAAATATAATTTTCCTAACATTCTTAAGGAAATTTACAAAGATTTTTGAATATTTCTGTATGTCAATCAAAATTCCAAAGAAAATTATTTTAACTAAGCAGTTGAATTTTCAACCAAAAAAGATGAATTTCCAAGAAAAATTGTAATAATTGCTATTTCAATGCACATATTCTAATTTTTAATTAAAAACAGTTGAAATCAACTTTCAAAGAATAAAAATTCAAACGAATAAATAAATTTTCAAATCAAAAAATTTTTTAATGAAGAAAAAAGAAAAAATTTTTAAAAATTATAATTAAAGGCGAAAAATATTTTTGTATACAAAATAAAAATGTCGAGTAACTATTTTTTTAACTTTTTTATGGTATTTTAAGTTTATATAAATATAATTTTCATATAGGATTCTTGACAAAATTTCACAAAATTTTTCAATATTTCAGATATGTCAAATGAAATTTTCAACAGAAAATATAATTATCAACCAAACACTAACTAATTGAGATATTTTTATAATTTCATTCCTGAAATCTACTCCCTTAGGTCAAACGTGGTACAAAAATGTCGTAAAATTTGAAAAATGAACAACTATTTACAGGAATTTCTAAAATAAAAATCAATGTGTATCATATTCAGATAAAATATAGAAATAATTATAAAAGTTATTAATATTTTTCATTTTTAACATTAATTCATACAGAGTACCGTTTTTATTTGAAATTTCACGACGGTTTTTTGTACCATGATTGACCTTATCATGGCAAAATCAAGGAAAAATATACTGAAAATATGTTCATTAGTTATTAAAATACTACAAAGACTTACCTTTAAAATTGTTTTGTCCTTTAAAAATCACGCGTTATTTCTTTATAAAATAAATTTTGTGACATTTATTTTACAATTATTCACAATTAGTTTCCAATTACAATTATTTCACAATTAAAATAAAATTGTAAAAACTAAATTTTGTAATGTTCAGATAAATATTTTAAGACATTGAGAGTTTTATAAAGTTTTTACATATTAAGAAAGCATATGAGGTCAAGTTAATAATTTTTCGGCTTGTTTCAGACACTCAGTTTTATATATCTGTTCTGTCCTTCCCTTTTGGGTTAGGGCTGCAAAGAATCAAAATCAATTAAGGTCATGCCACTAAAGGATATATTTACCTGAGATCTTTAGGCCTAGGTCTTCTCATACCCCTTGGGGGCTGTCTTGGCAATGGTGCAGAGCACCTGCAATCACAATGCATAACGCAGAGGGCGACACTTGTCGCCAAGGTTACGACGAAAGGTGCAGCGAAGAAATGCATAATTGTTGCGACTTGTGCTTCACGATTATAGTCTGCCATCACTATACTTGAGTTCACTCGACTATAGTGGCAAGGAAATTTCGCGCCCTCGTAGCCCAGTTCCCGAGTGAAGTTTTCACAGTCCACTGTTGGTGGGTATCCACAACCTTTGATATTCACCATGAGAACAGCTTCGATGCCATCCGTACTTGCTGCGTAAATTCATTTCATCAAAAACGCTTCTTAATTTCATTAGTTTGCTTAATACCTCTGAAAATTCCGGAAGAGGAGCGATAACGTTTTTGGCTATTCGTTCTGAATTTCCGAAAGAATGGCGATAACGTTTTAGGCCATTCGTCCAGAATAGCCAGACAAACACCTCGAACTTAATTAGTAAGAAATTTCCTCTCAAATGAAGCCCAAATAGGCTAATTATATACATTACGAAATAATGACTAAACTCGTATATCATGGACACTGCCTACGAGAAAATCAGAATGCTACTTGAAGAAAATTACATATAAAATACAATTATTAAAATCTAACAACAGCATTATTTGTTGTCAACAAATTCTCAAATTGCTCCTTCAAAAAATGTCTACTTTGTTTTCAAAAACAAAAATGTCTTTTGTCGTGATGTTGAGTAAATTTGCTCAAAACTTCAATACTACAGAACACATTCTCATCACGATACTCAAAATTCACTCTGGATATTATGTGGTCGGGTTATGTTACAAAAGTTTTGATTTAAGTCAAGCTTTTTGCCCATAATACACGGAATAAAAGCGACCTGAGATTTGACTACAGTCAACAGATGGAACTAATTATTCACGAGGCTTGAATTAGAACAAATGCTTGGGAAAAACGTGAAAATTCAATTTTTTGCAAAAAAAAACAATTTTATCCAATTTTCTTTTACGAGACATTAATCTAGAAAGTTTTAAATATTTTTTAAAGCAATATATGTATACAGTGGGGGGCCTAGAGATAAGCAGCCTCATGTTACGCTATTCCTAGAACTCCTGGCGTCGTGTGGCCTCGGAATGTGGCGATGTGCGAAGCAAGGGAGGCGGTGCTCACTAAGTGCTCACCCATGCGTGAAACACCATCAGCGCAGGGACAAAGAGGCAGTGCATGGGTACCCACGCGCGTATATGGCGTAATATTTCGAAATGCTTCACACGTCACTGACTGTTTACGTTTGGACGGTCTGCAGATTCGCTCAAAGCAATACCCGGAACCGTATTTATTTCCAGGCCCCAGTGTACTACCAAAAAAGGTGAAATGCTCGAGTTGTGGACGAAAATTCGCTTCGATTTATGGCGGGAAGTTGAAATCGAAGTTTTATATCAAGTATTAATATCAATTGTTATCAATAAAATTAAATATTACGTTGCTATTGTAAAATTATAATTAATTAATAATCATAAATTAAATTTTTTAATTTTCTGTTAAATATTTATTTAAATTAGAAAACAAAAATACGAGCATTAAATCTAAAATTATGTATGGACTATAGAACATTTGAATTTTAATAATAATAATACATTTTTAGTCGGTATATAATTTTCACTTAACTAGAACATTGTGCGTACTACGTGCGCACTAATTACCCTTTCTTTAGAAAAAACTCGGTTCATTTTTCAACATTTTGTCATAGATTTTACAGAAAATCCTATATTATTTGAAGACGTTGTATATGATTTAGAAAAGTTTCTTTATTATAGCGTGAAAACTCCAGTAAGTTTAATATGGATGATACTATTTTTTTTGTATTTACGTACAATTCTTTACAATTAGCAGATTATTTGTCTCATTAAGGTCATGTGAGCGTAGCCTCAACATTTTTTTCACACTTTTTTTCAAAACCAACTTGCGTTCACACGAAACGCAACATCGAGTTGAAAATTTGGGAAACTAAATATGAAGCACTAAGAAACGCCGGTCTAGTCCTACATCTTTATAATAATACAAAAAAAAACTGTAGACAAATTTTTGTTTGCTTTATTCATAATTATGAAAATTTAGGATCAGACCCGCGTTTCTTAGTGCTTCATATTTAGTTTCCCAAATTTTCTACTCGATATCGCGTTCCGAGTGAACGTAAGTTGGTTTTGAAAAAAATGTGAAAAATTTTTTTGAGGTTACGCTCACATGGCCTTAAAAAAATATATCTCGCCGCGTGTGCAATTATCCGACATCGTACTTTTAATATTCACTTTGTAAAGGAACGCTCCTTTGCCAATCATCTCATGTTTCCTGAACATTTTTAGGAGAGAATCTCTGCCATTTGCAACGATGTTAGCTGTATTCAGAACAATTCGGTTATGAAGGCATTAGAAATTCATAAATCCGCGTCCGCCTTCACGGCATGAGATGCATATTCGCTGAACGGACGGATTGATATGCAGGCTCTTATGCATATACATGATCTTACGCGTGGCAGCATCAAGGGCCGTAAGCTCGTTCTTCGTTCATTTGACCATCCCAAACGAATAGAGTAGAACCAGGACGGCAGGCATGTTAGTCGCAGATACCTTGTTCAACTCCGACAGATTTGAAGACTTCTTCATTGATGTTACGTCCTTTCTTCAGTAGAATCTTGGCACACTTGTCCAATGCAAAGTCGATAACAATCTCTCCTATGTATTTATTGACCATATTTGAAGCAAATCGAAGTTTGCTTGCACCAGAAGCACAGATCTTCAGGTCCTCCATATAAAATACATGAGTGACCTCATGCTCGCGATGGTTAGTATCGCCGCAGAGGTATTCAGGAGAATTGCGTAGTGCGAGAGATAAAGGCAGAAGTGTGATGCAAAAGAGTAGAGTGCTCCTGGTATCGCTCTGAAAGACGCCCCTCTGGAAGGTGACGCTGTTCGTTGTCATACGATAATTTCCAGATGAGATAGTAAATCTAATTTTATAAAGAGGCATCAATCTCTCTATGCATCTCACTATGTGTCGATGCACCTTCAAGCTTTCCAACAGATATACGATAAGTCTATGAGAGGTTGAATCAAAAGCTTTCTGGTAGTCAACCCAGGCCATTGACAGGACGCGGTGATGGACTGCTGCGTCTTTGCAGACGCGCCTCTCAATTAGCAGGTTCTCTCGGCAGCCTGCTACACCTTTTTTCGAGCCACGTTGTTCGTACATTTCTCTCCGCATAGGCTCAATTCTTCAAACAATACTGTCGTTAAAGACAGCTGTAAATATCTTATACAGCGTGTTCAAACAAGTTATCGGTCTGTAATTCTTTGGGTTGGATAAGGCGCCCTTTTACAGTAGGAGTATAGTGCAACTAACACCAGCTACTGCGAAATGGGCGTTTCCGAGTTCAAACATGAGGTAAATATGCGGGTCAGATGTTGGTGTGTAGAAGTGAACTTCTTCCACCAGAAGTTCTTGGTAGCATCTGGTCCTGCAGTGGAAAAGTTCTTCGTGCCCCTGATTGCTCTTTTCACCTCTACGGCAGTGATTTTATGGACATTCCTTCTCAGATGTTATGAGGTTGTCACCAAAGTTCTTGAAGCAGATGAGATCATCAGTATCTTCTTTCAACTCCAGTGTTTTCGGGATCTTGTATACCTCCCTCCAAAAAGTCTCTACCTCGTTGGACTTGGGTGCATTTTCGACCGAAACAGGGAGATTGCTGAAGAGGTGCGATGGGTCAGCGAGAAACTGCTGATTCTTCCTGACCCAACTCTCCCTCTTCTGTATTCTCCTCCTTGCGTCAGATAATATCCGTATTTTGTCAACAATATTATGCTTGATTGTCAGCAGCTTTGACTTGTTCAGTGATGCAAGCGTCTTTTGGACTTTTGATCCATCGTCAGTTTTAGCCTTAGATTTGAATCAGCCAAAGCTCTCGCAGTACCATAAACTGAACAACTAATGGTCTAAAGATCGGACTCTTCCGAGATATCCTCACGAAGGGAGGTATTTTTTCAGCCAGGTCTTGGGGCTTAGGAGGAACCTGAAAATTAATGGTCTTTCTTGTCCTGTAATTGCGCTCCTTTCTCAGGAGGTGCCTACTTTTCGCGGTTGGTCTTAATGTCGCTTCCTCCTTTCCGTCTGCGGCTTGTTCTTACTGTGGTTGAGGAAGCGCTCCGCGTACATATCCCTTTTTTGAGAGGTAGATGACTTGATTTGGCAATGATTGATGCGAAGCGTGCTGAAGCTCTGGGTGTTTCTGGCAAAACAGAGTGTGCTTACGCGCCATAAAGCCTCTGTGAACAGGAATAATGCTGGAATCGTAGCAGTCTAGCTAGTCATCCTTGAGTTTATTGGTCCAATCATTGTGAGCGTTTCTCCAGTTCCTCGACGTGTTTCTATCTAAATCATTTTTAGCACCCCGAACTCTAGGATGATCGGCACTGTTTGCCGACCCATTGTCGGGTGTTCTGACAGCGTTGCCATTGCTACTGATTTATCGGGAGATGCACTAACATTTGAGACTGGCTCCTGATGCCATTCAACTTTTAGCAAGGTTGCTATGCCACCGCTTGGGGGTTCAATTCCTTCTGGACTATTCCAGGCCCCTCCAGGGATGGTCGATATGTAACCATATAATGTGAATCTGGTCCATATGTAATCACATTCAGCAGAAATCCTGGGTATAGGGACCCTGTATACGCAACCCGAGGACACGTCCAGTAGCTTTATCATAGGTCCTTCCGTTCGATTCCAAAGGAACCGAGACCGAATCATATATATAATTGCAAGTTTGTCATAAGGACAACCGCGGGATTTTGCCGGGAGCGGGTGCTAATCTGAAAAACTGCACCCGCTCCCAGCGAAT
>CAKNYM010052832.1:18217-45420 GCA_932195095.1 Andricus curvator
GACAATTGTCCAGGGATGGTCCCGAAGGAATAACCCCTAAGCGGAGACGTAACATCCGTGCCGAAAGCTGAATGGCAACTGAGTGAGATGTCTCCATCGTGACTCTGGGATACTGAGCGACCCCTCAGAGTATGCAGCCTTATCCTTGCATGCGGGGCTCTATAAGGATGGACGAACCCTTTTCCCTAGCTGCTCGTGGAAACAAGAATAATAACACCAAACATAGTTGTAGTAAGTATGGTTAAAAACAATTCAACGCGCAGAGCTCCCGACAATGGGTCGGACAACAATGCCGACTACCCTAGAGTTGGGGGAGCCAATCAAGAAGGAGTCAATGCGATGCACCGACAACATCTCATTACTCTTAAGTGGACGGATAGACTCAGGGACGACCTGCTGGAGTGCTATGATACCAGAATGGCCCCTGAACGAAAAGGTTACATGGCGCGACTGCATGCTCTGTGGTGCGAAAAACACCCAGAGCTTTCGCATTTTTCGCATAAATGTCTACGAAATCGTGCCGAGGAACTCCGGAAAGGGGGTTGTATAAGCGAAGCGCCTACTCAACCGCAACCAGAACAAACCGGCAACAGAGAAAGAGAGGCAACGTTGAGACCAACCGCGAGCAGGCATCCAATAGAGGATGAACGATGCTTCAGGACCCGGAAAAACATCAACATTTAGGTTTCTCTCAAGCCCAAAGATCTGGCTGAACTGGATTACGAGCTTCGTGGAGATTTTTCCGAAGAGCCCGACCTCTGGACTATCAAATGTAGTGTGTATAATGCAGCAAGAGCTTTGGCAGATGCAAACCATAAAACAAAACCAAAGGTTGATCACAAGACCAAAAGACGAATGCATTAACTCAGCATAAAGATAGGCTGGACAAGGCACTATGCGTCCAGCATTCAGTCTGTGATTGACTACATAACATCTGGCAGGACTTTCACTGTCAAGGTTCGACAGTTTGCGCGAGAACTGCGGATCCGTCATCACATACTAAACAAGTCAAAGCTACTGACCATCAGGCAGCATATTGTTGACAGAATACGGGTGCTATCTAACGCTAGGAGAAGTCTAGAACGGAGAGAGAGGTGGGACAGAGAAAATCGAAAGTTTTTGTCTGACCCATCTCGAATCTTCCAAGACCTTCCAGTTACTGTCGTCCACCCGCCCACACCAGAGGTCAAGGCATTTTGGAGAGAAATCTACGAAGTCCAGCATCCACTGAAAGAAAACTCGAAAAATATAAATAGCTTCGAGAAGCTGTGCAGTGCCCTCATAACACCTGAGTAGGAATGCCCACCTATCACTACCGAGGAGGTGAAAAAAGTATTAAGAGGCATGAAGAACTATTCCGCTCCGGGACGAGATGGTATCAAGACCTTCTGGAGGAAGAAGTTTCCTTCAACCCACCAGCATCTGGCCCGAATTTTCACCTGATATCGAAAGTCGGAAAAGCCTTTTCCGGAGTGCTTGGTGGAAGGGAGCACAATGCTCCTGCCGAAGACGGGCAACTTAGCTGTCTCTAACAAATTACAGGCCAATAACTTGTCCGAACACACTGTATAAGATCGTCACAGCGATCCTAAATGATAGGATTGTTTAGACAATTGGACCTGTGTGGCGAGAGATGTACGAACAACGCGGCTCAAAGAAAGGCGTAGCAGGATGTTGGGAGAACCTGCTCATCGATAGATGTGTCTATGAAGACGCAGCATTCTATCAGCGTTAGCTATCGATGGCCTGGATCGATTGTTACCGGAAAGCTTTCGATTCAATCTCCCACAGACTTATCATCTGTCTGTTGGCAGGCTTAAAGGTTCATCCACACATTGTGAGGTGCGTAGAGAGATTCATGCCGCTTTGGAAAACCAGATTTACTATCTCATCTGGAAAACATCGTGTAATAACTAACAGTGTCACCTTTCAGAGAGGTGTGTTTCTGGGCGACACCATAAGCCCTCTTCTCTTTTGCCTCACATTATTGCCACTATCTTTCGCACTTCGCCATTGCAAAAGGTACCTCCGCGGTGAACCTGGAACTCTAAAGCATAAGGTCACTCATGTATTTTACATGGATGATCTTAAGATCTATGCTAAAAATAAAGAGAAGCTACATCTAGCTCTAGACATTGTCAAAGGGTACACTCAAGAGATTGGAATGGAGTTCGGGTTAGAAAAATGCGCCAAGGTTTATTTAAAGAAAGGAAAACTTAATGGCATCCCCGAAGACCCTGAGCTCGTCGACAGGAACAATATACGACACCTTGGCGTTGGAGAGACCTATACATACCTGGGCGTGCCACAGAGCCGCATTCAGGACGTGACATCTATAAAGGATACTCTCCGATGCAGATACAAACGTCTCATCCCCCGGATTTTGTTTTTTGAACTGTTTGCCGTCCCGGTAGTACTCTATTCATTTGGTGTGGTTCCATGGACGAAGGACGAGCTCAGATACCTCGATATTGGTTCCCGAAAGGTTATACGCATGAACAAAAGCATGCACCTTAAGTCTTCTGTTCAGCGGCTTTACTGAATCTTGAATGTATTCACAACAGGTATATTCTGGGTACAGCACATATAGTCGCAAATGTACAAGACCATTTTCTTAAAATGGTCAGGAAACACGAAAGATGGGCAAAGGGGCGTTTCTGTACAAAGCAGCGGAGGAGGCCGCTGAAACACTCGGCCTTGACTTCAATATCAGGGGTGAGCAAAATGCATCAAATGTTATCCAACTCGAGTACTTACTCCTGAGGGCCCGGATTAAGAAAGCACAGGAGAAAAACTTCCGCGAACAGTTCCTTGACAAGAGGATGCACAGCATCTTTCACAGAAATGTGGAGGATCAGTCGATTTCGTATGAGCTAACGTTTGCTTTCCTTAAATCACCCGGATTGAAGTCGGGCACGGAGGATTTCATTTTGGCATGTCAAGACGGTGTCATTTCCACTGTAGCATATCGTCGCCAGATTTTGAGCCAAGACATTCCTGATGATAGCTGCAGAGCGTGTCATTCACACCCTGAGCATCTAGGACACATACTATCTAGTTGTCCAACTCATGCGGGAACCACCTACATCCAAAGGCACAATGCGGCACTAAGAGTGCCTTATTACTATATCTGTCACTTTTACGGCATTAGCCCAAATACCGCTCCGCTAAACGCTGCTTGGGAAATTGAGTCAATTGTCGAAAATGAGAAGTGCCGCATATACTGGAACTTTATATTCTCGACAATTGTTTCTGTTGCGCATTCGAGGCCTGACATAGTTCTCCTTGACTTGGAGAAACGAATCATGTTCGTTATGGAATTTCCGGCAGCAGCTGACAAAAACGTCATAGCCAAGGAGGAAGAAAAGAAAGAGAGGTATAAAGAACTTATAAGGGACTTGCGATGGTTATACCCGGAATATTCTGCTAAGCTAATCGTCTTGATCATCGGCGCTCTTGAAGGTGCCAAGGTTTCACTGGTTAATAGCCTGAAAAGCATCCCTGCGTGTCAACGAAATGCGGAGACACTTGCGGGGAAAATGCAGAAGGCGGTCGTCCTTGGGTCGCTCCGTGTCCTCAGGGTGCACGAGAGTTTTGCCGGATCATCGTATTGAATTCCTCGCAGACTGTAACCACCTATATTAAGGTTAGGAGACGTGATTACAGCTGAAATTTGACCGCGATTTCGCTGGGAGCGGGTGCAATTTTTCAGATTAGCATCCCCTCCCGGCCAAATCCTGCGATTGTCCTCATGACAAACATTTATATATATATATATATTAGGGTGGTTCACAAAAAACATGTTTTCATTTTTCGGCGGACGTATCGCCACAGTTTGTTTCTATGAGTGAGATAATACACTCCCCATTTTTTTAGATTAAAAAAAAAATGTTAGAGGTTGCGAGCATCAAATTTACGTATGAATTGAGATTTTCGTAGTTTTTGATTTTTTATATGCATATAAATTTATTATATAAATAAATATATAAATAAATAAATTTACATATAAATTTATTATATTTTATATGCATATTTGTTTTAGAGAAATATCTTATGGATAAAAATTGTAGCTAATACAAAGGACAAGACTTTTACTTTGTGTCTGATTAAAAAAAATAGCTTGGAGCCGGTAAAAAGCATAAAAAGTACGATTTTTTAGAAAGAGATAAATATAAGGATATAATTATACCCCTGAACATTTTTTGTGGGGATTGTGAAAATTCTGTGATATTCCCCACACAATAGGGAAAAAATATATAATAGATATGGCTTTTAATGGGTTTTCCGTCAATGAACTTCTATAAAATAGTAAAATACTGCAATAGGAGGAAGAGAGAATAACAGATTACTCATTTTATATGAAATCATATTTTTAATATATTCTTATATTCACAGGAAATACACAGTATATCATTTATCTATAATTTTTTATATTCGCAACAAACATACAGATGAACTGTGCAATGTTAGTCACTCCTGGTTTACACGAAGCATGCACTTGTCAAATCTTTTATTTTAGCTGTCAGAGTAAAAGTCATTTATTGATGTTACAATTTCCAATATTATATAATACAGTCTACGATAATGAAAGAACTTGGCGTAATAGTACTCTCTTAAACTGAACCAGTGAAATTGTTACTGATTGAATCAGTATTTTGAATTATCACTGGTGAACCAGTGATTTGTCCACTTTATCTGAATGAACCAGTAAGTGACTGAAATAAATTAGCGCTACTTATTCTACCAGTGACGGCAAATGATAGATTGAACCGGTAATATAGCGCTCCACGCAGGAAAGACATGAACCTCCAGTCGTCTGGCACGCGCGCGTCGCCTGTCAGATCTTGTCATTTCTCGAGTGAAAACGAACCTCATTGTGTACTAAAGTTTGTGTTTTAAATATTTGGCGCCTGGCTGCAATGAGCAGGGGATATAATATCTTTTGCTTGATAGTGGGAAGGCCCCCGGCCACTTGGATTTGACTTTGAGGGTCGCGACACGTTGACATAACGACGGGCCTTCCCAGAATTAGGCACCATATGTTATATCCCATTATATTGCAGCCCGGCCTTCATTTAGTGTTGTGAAGTAAAGTGCGGTTTTCAAGAGATAATTTTACAACTGTTAAGGGTTTTCTACATGGAGACTCTGATGTCGTAAAACGCGAACGTTTTGTGAATTGGCCAACTGTCCAGTAATTTACGCGAAGAGAGAAATGTCCCTAGGTGTTCTGAAAGTTGAATAGCAGAATTCAGATCGTTGTAAACAATGCTCCCTGAGCGAAAACTGGAACTTGTTCTTTTAGAGTATTTTACAGTTTAGTTAGAGGTTATGCCCAGAAAACATCAAACTCGTGCGCCACCGTGATCGTACAGGCAACTATTTTCGACATTTAAATTCAAATTTTTTTAAAATTATTTTTCTCGCTGATTATATCGCATTGAACGCGACTTATTCGACTATTGTTAAATTGTCGTATTTTGCCACTTAACTAATTTTTTCGGAGCACATTTAATATAATCGTCTCAGCCCATTTTCAAACACAGACAATTCTTATGCTTCAAAAATGTTAAGCTCATGAATAGGGCGTGTCGAAAAAGTCAAATTCTTTATTTTTTGTCCCAAGGGGGTTGCAAATTTGTTTGTGGAACGAAAATATCACCCTGAAATTGGAGTCAATATAAATTGTAGGCCCAGCAGCGACAGACAATTAAAAATGATTGGAATCTAAGGAGAGAGCAAAGGTAAAAGTATCACCCCTGCTTTTTGTACGCTGTATTGTAAAATCGGGTGGGGTAGCCTCCAGGACAACCTCGGAACTTAGGCAGAGCCCATTTTACCATATCACCCCCACATAAAACCCAAACTCGCCAATCTCTAACCTAACTCACAAAGACGCTTAAAAGTTCTGGAATAAAATCATCAAACTGGGCACTTTTCATTAGGTCGTACAAATAAGATATAATTATTTCTTTACTCATTTACCTTTTACATTTTCAACAGTTTATCTCAGAATTACAATATCATTACCACGAAGTAGTATAAGGAGATCCAACTCTATGGGCCGTTTCGAAAAATTCTACCCCCCATTTTTCCGTACCCACATCCTATAGCACTTCAGATAACGTATTCTAGCGCCTCTTGCGGAAAACCGTTATAACATAGGTTTTGCAGTTGGTTTTCAACAGCTTCAAATTTTCTCATGAGAGGCGCTACAATACTTAATCTGGTATGCTGTGAGTTTGCTATAGGAAGTGGGCACGGAAAAATGGGGGGTATTCTTATATTAGAGTTGGATCTCCTTATACTACTTCGTGATCATTACCAAGATTTATATTGTGTTCTTTTCAAATTACAGCAATTAGTATAAGAAAATATGATAACTTGTTAAAGGTTCTGCTAAATTTTGCCATTTCGCGGCATTTACGCATGCTACAATATCGTAACAGATCGGCCAATCGTGACTCGGACGACTTCGTGTGAATAACCTCTAACTAAACTGCAAAATGCTCTGAAAGTACAAGTTCAAATTTTTGCTCAGGGAGCATTATTTACAACGTTTACAACTAAAAATTTAATTTGTGAAACATAAAATTCATAAATACCCGCCGGCAAAGATTTCAGCAGCTTTGCGATATCCAAGAAAAAATAGCACCGGGCCTGCTTACTCCGCACGATCTGAATTCTGCCAATCAGCTTTTAGAACGCCTAGGGACATTTCTCTCTTCGCGTAAACGACTGGACTGTTGACCAATTCACAAAATGTTCGTGTTTTACGATATCAGAGTCTCCAGTTAGAAACCCCTTTACCACAATAGTGATGAATGATAAGTGCCATACCTAAACAGCTGACAGACAACAAGGCGTACGACCAGAGGACTACTGGTACTGAGAAACCAGTGAACCTCACTGATTGAACCAGTGAATTCACACTGATTGTCAGTGACACACTTCTGGAAATCAGTGAAATTTCACTGGTTCATTTTAAGAGAGTATATTGCGTGCCGAGGGTCGAAAGGCAGATATCACACGAGTGAAATCGTTTCCTCGGCCCGAGTCATGCATACAATTTTTCATCATATCGATAATCGCCATTTACATTTATCTGTCACTTTCTTCCCTTGGATTGAAAATTCGATTTTCGACCCGCTTCACAGGCATCGAAAGTCGAATTTTCGATTGAGGTATGTTGAAAAGTGATTTACGCATTTGTGTTGTTGCGAAGCACAAATTCATTCGCGATTTTTTTCATTGTATAAAAAAATAAAACATTTATCCTTACAAAAAAGGTTTACATTGTTCAACTGTATATTTGTTGAGAATATAAGAAAATATTGAGAATATAATTTCATATAAAATGAGTAATCTGTTATTCTCTCTTCCTCCTCTTGATGTATGTTAGTTAGTTAGTTGTAATGTAGGCGGGGGCCGTCAGGTCCCACCCCTGGCGCTGAAGCTATAAAGCCTATTGTGCCATACCCGTGTTTATTCTCAAAGCAGTACTCCGAATCAGGCCATCCTTCGCCGAGTGTTTTTGGATCTCGGTGGGTTTCGTTGTTATCAACGTTCTGAGATTATACCTCTCAGGTGCCAGGCATACTTATCGCACAGTAAATGACCTCCTAGTTTGTCGATCAGGCAAAGTGATCCTCACCCACTCTGCCATTCGACAGCGTCCCTCAGCAGGCCGCAAAGAGGGGATACGGCCAGACTAGGCTGGACGGAGCGATCCCTCGGAGGTCATCAGTTAGATGCACAGATTCAAAGCACTGTCCTGATGTGTTATGTAAGTGTATGTGTGTGTTCATTACTCGAAGTCGGCCGGCGACCATCGAGCGTGGTGCCACCTCTAGGAGCCCCCAAGCGCAAGAGGAACGCTGACTCATTTTCGAGTCTTCTCAAAATCGGCTTCGACCCCCAAGGTTAGTACCTGGAAAGAGTCCATTTATCTGCCGCCCGCCAACATGCGGCAATTCATGATGATTGTTAAAATCTTCGATCTTCCTTTCTCTGCCCTCCTCGATCGGCAACGAACGCGACAAAACCAAAATGTACATTAGAGGTAAGTATCATGTAAAATATGCATTCATTCAATAAAGAAGTCGGCCCCGGGAACGAGAACGTCCAGAGCAAGCGAGAACTCATGTTCGCAATTTCGCTGGCGCCGCAAACTCGGCAAATCAAATCGCGGCCCCACCACCAGGCTCGTGGTGGCACAGTCGACTGACAATTTCCCTCTCTACCACGTTTCCCACTACCACGGCACTCGAGCCGACGGGCGCGCCCGCGCCACCGTAGCGGCCAATCACCGGTCGCCCCCCACCATGTCCTACCTGACTGGCGCGCACGCACCAGCGGGTACGGGCATAAATATGAGCAGCCTCGCTCCCTGTCTGGGAAGGAGAAGGGTGGCTGGAGGAATGGATGACAAGGATTTAGAAAAGGGATGGGGACAATAGATAACATTTACGTACTCAACTACTTGGTTAACAGAAACTTAGGGAGAAAAAAAGGAAAATTAGTCGCCTTGTTCGTAAATTTCAAAGCAGCTTTTGACTCAGTGAATAGAAAAGTACTATGGCAGGCAATGAAAGAGAGGGGAATAGAGGAAGGGTTGGTGGAGAGGATAAAGGAAATTTTTACTGAAACCAGTCTCACCGTACATAAATACGTACGCTCACCGTACGCCTTGGTACGACGCAGCCTTGAAATACTTGTCTGAGATTTTGTAACCAAGATTCAAGTGCTTCAATAATTTAAAAATATAACTATTTTTCTTTCGTGAAGAATCGCGTTTTGAATAGTCATAAACTATCGCTTAGAATTCAGATTTCTTGTTTACAAAAGCCCTTGCGTGCTAAATTTGCAGCGACTGTCGCTTAGTATTGCAAGCTCTGACTGTGAGATTCTGTTAAAACGTTACATGCCTTTCAGTTGATGATTAATCATTTTCTTGAAGAATGAAGGTTGTGAATTTTAATTGACTTTCTTTTATATCCAAGACTATAATACAAAGTCACCGGATTTTTGATAAAGTTTGTTTTTACGTGTACATTATTTTTGTGACTAATCACAGGCGTGTCTTCCTTCCCCTCGCACGACATTGCAAAGGGCTAGCGGTGTCACCTAAACTATTCTTCTGTCCAGCTAAAGGCGTGCCACTTCCCTGCCCCCACGATACACTGGAAAGGATTATCGGTGTGACTTATATTGTTGATGTGACTAGTCACAGCTGTACCTTGCCGCCCCCGACAAGACACTGGAAAAGGTAACCAGTTTGACCTAAACTATTTCTGTGACCAGCCGCAGGGGTACCTTCCCGGCCCCGCGAGACACTGGAAAGGGTTAGAGGGGTGACCTAAATTAGTTCCGTGAATAATTATATCCGGCACCAGTCACAAGAGTGCCTTCCCGCCCCACACGAGACATTTAAAAGGGTTAAGGGTGGGACCTACATTTTTTCTGTAACCAGCCCCAGGGATGCCGCAAATCTCATTTTAAGACATTCTACATGTTTTACCAACATTTTCTTTCTTTTCTCAAAAAATAAGGGGTTTTAATAGAAAAAAATGTTTAAAGCATAAAATATGTACTTTTGAAAGATCTACAACTTTTATTTAGTTTTTTTGTGAATTTTTAGTTTTTACTGAAATAAATGGAAGGACAGGACATTTTTATAGTTTTTTTTTAAGTTTTGACTTTGAAAATGATATTTGCGAATATTTATGGTCATTTTTGTAATCAGCCTTTTAAAATACATCTATATATTGTAACCTGCGAGTTACAGGGGTAGCCTGAAAATAGGCAAAAGTTCTATCTCCTGCGTGATTCCTCCGAGAAGTTACATCACACAGGAGAACGAGAGAGGCGCAGCCTCCGAGAGACTACCACTCAAACGCTGTTGCGTAATCGTGGGGGGATGAATGGGAGCAAAGAAATAAAAAGAGCGTCTCAGCCGAAAAACGGCATTCTAGATCTGGCAGCTGAAAAGCTCAGATCGCAAGAGTCGATCACCTTGAGAGAAGACTTGAGAATCTTTTGGTAATTACCTTTTGTGGTATAGATCCACCAGAGAATGTTTTGGATAAATCTCTCTTTTTGTGGCATAGAACCACCAAAATGAATTTGGAATTCTTTTTATGTAGCATAGATCCACTTGAGCTTTAAAGCAAATATTTTAGGCCATTGCCTCTATTCAAATGGAACTATTTTTTCTTGAGCATTATTCCCTTTGCGTTTTCGAGAACTTGTCAGGATCTACCGTGGCAAGTTGTCAACAGAACCAAATTGAAATAATGTACAATCGATCGTTTGTGTCTCAAGCCATTTACAGGGAGGTAGATGAGTCAACTCCGCTACCTGGCTGCGAAAGTGATTGTCCACAAAAGATAGAGAGTGCGATGAAATATTTCACTCTTTTCAAAAGGACTTAGAGTCCGGAAATTTAGAAAATCCATCTAAACGGAAAGCATACTTATAAACTCTCCAAAGTCGAGTCAGCTCTGGCACGCTCTCCCCTGTTCTTCCTTTTTCTTACGCAATAGCGCGTACCTGAGGCTCGAGGCTTCCTCGGCCCAACTCATTGCTTGCGAACGTGCTCGGACGGCACCCCTGCGGATTAAATCTTGACACATGATTGACAAGTCATAATATAATTATTGCATTTAGGAATAGATGAATTCCAAAGATAGTTTTACCTTTTATGCCTATGAGCCATTATAAAATATTATACTGATTATATTTAGATTTGTGGTTAGCCACTGGGAAAACATCCATCAAAATTTCCTTTCTCTATAAACAATCTCCTTAGAGAGAGAAAATAGAGACAGAAGGACGGAGAAAGTCTGTATCAATTTTTATGAAAATAATTTGAAGAACTCTAAGGAGTTTATGATTTTATAAAGGAAGGAAATCCTTGTATTATATCGTTTGATCGAAAGAGAAAATTAGAGAGAGAAAAGGCGAGAAATCGCGCTAAAAAGATATTCTGTTAGATTTATCTAATTCTTGATTTATAACACTTAATTATTGAAGACTAAATATTGAAATTTATATTGAAAAAGAGGGATAGTTGTAAAGACCAAGCTTGCCCGAAGTGCAGTTGTTGTTCTAGAATTGAAGAATTCGGTTTTAGAGTATATTCTCGATCGCATAGATGAAATAAAGATTTATTGCATATATTTGATGATTATTGATTAATAAAATAGCTTAGGGCTGAGAAACTGTATGTACAAATAGGTTAGAACAGGAATACGAAATAAAAAGATCTTTATTGTAAAGAGAACCTTATTCTTTCTCCATGTGAGACCCCTTTCTCTTATTTCTTACTCTAATTATTAATTAAAATCAATTAATTAGGGTTAAAAGGTAACTAAGCCAAAAGTTTGCGGTTACAATATCGACGCCTCCATTCAATATGAGTCTATGTGCTAACAGCGCTCTGTATGAGACTATTCCCTATGCTTATACACAGCGCATAGTCTCATACACGGCGCTGTCAGCACATAGACTCATATTGAATGGAGGCGTCGATATGAGGTATGAAAAAAACCGAAGGTATATTCTTCTCAGAACTATACTCTTTAAGTTTATTTAAGAGAAAATCTCACTCAAAAAGTACAAGAAACTAAATTTTAAAGACTTCAGCAATATGTAAATAATAAATAAATAGTATAGTAATAATAATTTAAATAATATAGTCCACAGAATCAAATAAAAAATATATGAAGCCGCTGAATGATTTTTATATAGAATGTACAATTCTCACTGTCGCGTGAAGTCAATGCAGAATGAAATTGTAAGCCTTTTAAAAGTGAAAGCGAGTGGAGCGGGTGGGTGGATTTTCATTATTTTTTAAATTAAATGTTTATCCTCGCATCTACTACTACTGTCATTAGCGACTGTACTAGAGAGTTAAATATAACTTTAGGGTATCTATAGGGTAGTATGTCAAGCAGGACCGCCGCGCTGGGGGGGGGGGGGCAGATGGGATACAAACCCGGGGCCGGCCCTATAGAGAGCCTGCGGTCCTAAAACTTGAATTTTTAATTTTCGAACTCCAGTGATTTAGATACTTTAGTTAGTAGACCTAATGATTTTTTTTTAGTTTTGGTTCTAAATTATTTCAAGATACACTAAAAATAAATTGCAATAATTTGATTAAGAATTTTCCGTTTTTACATCTCGCCAGAACATAATCACGTATTCCTCAACAATTTTTGACGTTTCTACTTTCTATGGTGTAAGCAATTATCGTCTTGTAAACATAAAAGAATATCGAACGACACCGAGGATCGTTCTTAGCTTAAACACTTAGCGGCAGTGGACTTTCATAGACAAGCAAGCGATAGCAGATATGTTATGAATTCTTTAGTCAGTTAGGTCGTACGAGAGCAGCGATTTAGCATTTAGTTCTCAGTATGCATTCGTCATGAGAAATCGGTATCAAAGTTTTATAGTGAATAAAAACTGTTATTTATTTTGAGTTTGTGCGTAAAATTTTTTCTAAAAATGAGCTACAAATAAAAATCGGAGCACATAGGAAGAAGGAAAAAGAAGATCGCGAAAAGAAGCCCTCAAATGGACAACTTCCTTTGAAAAAATTTTCAAAGTTTTCTAGTTCTGAAGCTGAAGCTTTATCAGAGCTTTCTTCAACATCAAGTCCTTCAGTACCTCATGAAGACACTATCCAGTGTCCACTCTTTTAGTTTTACTCTCTGAAAGCAGCTTCCAAGAATAGTAGCAGTGATAATTTGACTACACCTTCTTCGTGTCTTGAAGACACTGCTCACGCTAGCGGAGATAACGCTGACAGTCTTGCCGATTTCACCAACTCTGATTAAATACATGATTAGCTAATCATGATTAGTCTTTAATCGAGGCTTTAATAATGATTAAATTGTAATGCATTCCACCATGGACATTTTAACTTTGATTATCTAATCATATACCCTTTTCGTGGTAACTCTGATATTCTCTTGTAACGGCGATTCTGATTGGCCGCTACAAGAAGAAAGCTTAAGTTTCTTGCGCGCGCACGGTACAAGCTGATGACATTAACCAAGTCATGTGACATCCAGCACAAGTATTTTTTGTCAAGAAGTGAAATAATTTTGCGTGGATATAATATATTAAAATAATATTACAAATTTCCATCACTATTTCAGTTCAAAAAATAATAATGTAAATTATAAAGGCATTAATAGTGATTAATGAAAGACGCGCAGAAATATTTGATGCGTACATGAAAAACAAACAAGAAGGAAGCTTCATGATGCGCACTGCGAGGTGACATTGGTTACATATTTATTTTCAGCACAGCAAAATGAATTTATGTGACTGAATTCTTATTTCGCTAACTCATATATTTTACATGCGCATTGTTTTTAAAAACGAATTATCTCTTCCACTGATGTGAAAGAAACTGTAGGTAAGAAAAGTGAGGTTATTAGAACACAATTGAGGCACCGGATGCAAGATGGAGATATAGAATTATTTTGCTGGAGTGGGGAGGCCCCTGAGAACTTGAAACTAAAGTAATCAATTTTAATTTTTGAAATATATATCCTGAGTGAAAATTTAATTTCGCATCTTTTTCTCCTCATAAAAACGTTGTAGCTTTTTTATTTTTCGCATTATTCACGAAAAACTGTTTTTTTCTTTGATCAACATATTTTGATTTTTTTCACTTCAACTCGCCACAAAATGGCAAGTTTTTGATATTTTGTAATAAAACTTATTAGAAAGATGCATTGTCATGTTCTACAACCGATGACGTTAGCAAAAGTTCAAAATTTTTATTTAAAAAATGGTTAATAATTTTTTTCCAAGACGGTGCATAATTCGTGCACAAACAACTTCTAGCGTTTCGGGAGTCGAGCGAATTTTGAGCAAGCGAAAACTGTCAGCAAAAAAGTCGTTCAAAAAGGTACAAGGAAGTTTTCTGGAAAGTTTTAGGTCAATTGGAATAGCAGTTAACAAACTGTTGATGTTTTACTTTGCCAGCGCGATGGAATTTACTCCGCGTAGACTACAGCCCGGCCGGTAAACCGCTACCCCAGAGTTAGGTGCAAATGTGTATCACAGCCCGTCGAGATTTTGTAATTAGAATACGAAGAATATGGAAAATCATGGTTTATAATTAATAGTTCTTCTTCTCTGATAAAAATATTTTAATTGTGTCACTTCTAGGAACATGAACTTCATAAAAGTCTTAAAAATAAAGAATCTCTCTAAATTTTTTTGTTGTATTCGGCGTGTCCTCCGTCTGATCTCTATTAGTAAATATACTTATATAGGCTTGTGGGTTGTTTCTTTACCAGAAATAAAATATATCAGTTTAGTTTAGTCTCTTTCGATTAGCAGAGCAGATCGTAGAAATATTCCGTGATATAAAAAAGATAAAAGTTGTTCGATTAAATTATTCTAATAGCTATTGAAGTTCTATTACATAAATAAAGTGAAGTTTTCCAATTAAAAAATGGCAAATAATTTGAAATCTACAAATAGTAGAAAACGAACGAAGCATGAAAGATTGTGGGAAATAAATGTTCTAAAATGTAGCAGAAATGCGGTATGTAATAATAAATTAGTCAATCAATTCTTGCTTAAAATACTTGAAAAATGTATTGAAACAAATTTTTAAATATATTTTTAATTGTCGTAGTGATGTTAATGATGTCATTATTAAATAGATACATTATTATTGTGTAGGGAAAAATGTGAATCATAGATAAAAATATTTATTGGATATATATTCTATTTTTGGTCAACAATGATGTAACACAATTATTATTGTTAACGTCAAAATATCAATTCATACATTGAAAACTACTTATTGTTATTAATAAACAATGATTTATATATGTACTGTGTTTTTAATTGCAAAATCTCGACGGGCTGTGAGGCACAGTTGCACCTAACGCTGGGGCAGCGGTTTACCGGCCGGGCTGTAGTCTACGCGGAGTAAATTCCATCGCGCCGGAAAAGTAAAACATCAACAGTTTGTTGACTACTATTCCAATTGAGCTAAAACTTTCCAGAAAACTTCCTTGAACCTTTCTGAACAACTTTCTCGCTGACAGTTTTCGCTTGCTCAAAATTCGGTCGACTCCCGAAACGCTAGAAGTTGTTTGTGCACGAATTATGCACCATCTTGGAAAAAAATTACTAACCATTTTTTAAATAAACATTTTGAACTTTTGCTAACGGCATCGGTCGCAGAACATGACAAAGAATCTTTCTGATAAGTTTTATTACAAAATATCAAAAACCTGCCATTTTGTTGCGAATTGAAGTGAAAACAATAAAAATATGTTGATCAAAGAAAAAAACAGTTTTTCGTAAATAATTAGAAAAATAAAAAAGCTACAACTCTTTTATGAGGAGAAAAAGATGCAAAATTAATTTTTCATTCAGGATATATAATTCAAAAATTAAAATTGAATACTTAAGTTTCAAGTGCTCAGGGGCCTCCCCACTCCAGCAAAATAATTCTATATCTCCTTCTTGCATCCGGTGCCTCAATTTACACTTTACGGACGCCTCATCAAAGATATTTTGGCTTCATAGTTTCTTTCATCTACATATTGATAAAAACAAAAGCGTAGATATGATAAAAATTATTATTAAAAATGATCCACATTCAGTCTGAACATACTCCAAATGCTCAAGTGCAAACTTCGATTTTGAGGTTCTGTTCTGCTAACCAGCGTTAATCGCCGATCAACTCCGTTAACCAGCCATTATTGGGCGGCTAAGTTAACCCGTGATTATCTTCCTTTAATCATGATTAAAAGAATGGTGAAACGCAAAGTATTGATTAAATAAGGCTAACCAATGATTAAATATTTAATCAGAGTTGATAAAATCGGCCCTAACTCCGTTAACCGGCCAAAATCGACCGGTTAAGTTAAACAATGATTAACTCTCTTTAATAATACTTTAGAAGATGGTGGAATGCAAGGTACTGATTAAATTAGAATAATCGAGGATTAACTTCTTAATCAGAGTTGGTGAAATCGGCCCTTATTAATCTCTTAGAAAGAGCTTCCAAGGATAATTCCAGTACTAATTTAACTGCGCCTTCTTCTTCTCGACTCTTACCTCCATTATCTGCATGAAAGTTTGCCTCAGTGTTTTCCAAAAGATTGTATAGGTGGTGAGCTACCAACCTCTATTTTAAAGAAGCTAGGGAATGGCGAGATTGTGCTTAGAGACTAGTTGGCGTGGAGCAGGGCAAAGAAATCCCTTCATCGTTTACTGTGCAGAATTTACAGAAACGTTTCGCAAGCTCAAAAAGAAGCGAGAAGTATGGAAAGAAATCCTAATGCGACTCCTTGATGTAACCTTGTTTCTTGCTAAAAGAGATTTGAATTTCCCCGGAGATAGTAATAGAATTGGAGACCCTTCTAACGGAACTTCCCTGGAATCCTTGAACTTTTAGCAAAATACGATCCGCTTCTTAATGACCACCTACGAAAAGTTTGCCACTCTCAAGAAACCGGAAAAGAGTACAGGTGCATTACTTATCAGCAGATTTCAGAATGAGTTTATGGTTGTTTGTAATGGTGAAGTATGTACTGATTCTGGATGCAACTCTAGATTTCGCTCACCTTGAACGAATTGCATTTTTAATTTGATATGTCAATTTCATAAATGAAGATGGAGGAACCTATAAAGCCGAAGAGCGTCTATTGACCTTTGCTAACTGTGTAAAAAACGGGGGAAGCCACTTCTCAGCTTATAATGTCAAAACTGAAGACATTTAAAATTACTTTGGCAGATTGTCAAGGGCAAGAATATGAAAACGGCAGCAATGTGAAAGGTGCCTACGCAGATGAGTTCTTTGAACCTTAGCGGAGTACAGGCAGCTGAGATTTGTCTTACTGCCCTTATATTTTTTGGTGTCGTGGCAAAATTGTACACAATATTCAGTTCCAGTCCACAGACCTTGAGAAAGGTGTTTCAATGTCATATTGAATTACAGTAAATTTCAGTAAAAAATTTAAAGGAGAAAATCGATGTAGCAGTAAAAAAGTGGGTGAAAATCTATTCCTCAGCATTTCTGACGCTTGGAGGTGTTTTCAGTGGGAAGGCTGATTAATTTAAATTCAGATTTTTGCACAGATCTTGAGAAAGGTGTATTCCATGTCATATTCAATTTCCGTAAATTTTAGCAAAAATTGTAAAGGAGAAAATCGATGTAACAGTAAAAAAGTTGGTGAAAATCTATTCCTTAGCATTTCTGACTCTTGGGGGTGTTTTTGATGGGAAGTCTAATTCATATAAATCCATATTTTTGCATAGATTTTGAGAGAGTTATATTCAATATCATATAAAATTTCCGTATATTTCAGTAACAATATTGTAAACAAGGAAACCGCTTTAACTGTTGAAAAGTGGAGAAATAAAATATATTTCTGAGCATTTCTGACTTTTGAGGCTATTTTAATTAATAAAAATAATTCATATAAATCCTGATTTTTGCACAAGTCTTGAGAAAGGTCTATTCAATGCCATATCAAATTTCAGTAAACAAACTTCAATAACAACTGTGACCGAAGAAATCGCTTCAACAGTTAAAAAGTGGAGAAATAAAATATATTTCTTCTATTCATATTTTTGTTGTTAAAAAAATTATTGGAAAGAAATAAACCCATTAAAAGTCAAGCAAACATGAAACAAAGTATTTAAACAAATATTTCTTTAAACCGAAAACTTTCTCAAACTATGTCTGTTCCCGACTGCACAGAAAATTATGTAGGCTTTGAAATGAAAAGCCTAAGGTGCTGGAGTCAGTATTTTGAATAATACAAAATACGGCTGCAAGGATGAATTGTTTGGTGTAATATTTTTACCACATAATCTAAAGGCTTATAGTATACGTACACGTCGAGCGCCCTTCTATCGAAAAATAGTCCTGTTGTTGTGTTTTTTATTACTTGGAAATATGCTAAATTTTCTGCGCCTGAAAACGGGTACCGCGCCACTGGAAGTGTACCCATGGTCAACCAAAAACAGGCGCTCCCTGTTTCAAAGTGCTTGGGGGATACTTGACTGCCTGCCATGCTGGCGGTTGCTTGCCTCGCCCGAACTTCCTATTGCTAGAGGATTGGAGCCGGTTGAGAGAAATTATTATTATTATTATTATTATTATACCATTAAGCCATTTCCCTTTCGGGGTAGGCGTGACTTGCTCGGTTGGAAAATAGTAGTGTATAGATGGGTATGTAGGTATAAGGTAGATAGGTATGGAGGTGTAAGATATGGATATTTAAGATTGATCTAGAATTATCGTGTTATTTATTTAAATGATACGTTCGTTCCGCAACACTGCTCCGACCCAGGCTGCTGATCAATCTCTCTAGAGATCACCCCAAGCGAAGAGCCTCACAAAATTGTTATATGTGGTTCCCCACTTGGGCCCATTTAGTATCCAAGGTCTTTGTTTCAGGCATCATTCACTCTATTGTCACTCTGTTTACAAACTATTTGTCGCCACACTTTTCTGTCCTGGCATACTACTCTAGCTTTCTTCACGTCCATGTATTTTTTCATGCAAGCTCTCGTGTTTCTATGGCTTCTTATGTCTCTTCGGATTAGTGTCTCATTCACAGATTCTAAACATTCTTTCGGCGTTCAACCTCTGGGCATTCTGCCATTTACTTTACCTTTATGCACTTGTTTGGTCAGTCGTTCATCTTTCATTCTTTCAAGATGACCGAACCATCTTAACTGATTTCTTTCCCATGTGTCAACTAGTGTCTCTCCTGTACCACATTCTTTGAGGATTGTCTCGTTTCGGACTTTGTCCATCAGTGTTTTCCCACATATTATGCGCAGAGGTTTCATGCCGATCGCCTTAATTTTACTCCTGTCCTTTTCTTGACAGGTCCATGTCTCGCTACCATCTAGTACAGTCGGCACGAATATAGAATTATGTATGGCCATTTTAGCTTTTTTTGATACGTTTTTGTTTCTGAGAATGGACCCCGCTCTACCGATAACCTGCTTACCCTTATTTATGCGCCTATCTAACTCCCCATCTATTTTTCCGTCGCTAGTGAATAGGCTACCCAGATATACGTACTTGTTAACTTGTTCTAATCTGTCATCATTTAGGACAATGTTGCACATTGTTTTCTCACTTTTTCCCTCAAATACCATGATTTTTGTTTTATTTACGTTAATTTTGAAGCCTATGTTCTTCATGCTTATATTAAGTTTATTTAAGATTCTTTGCAAGTCCTCGATTGATTCTGCCATAACAATCTTGTCATCTGCGAAAGCTAACCTACGTACCTTCACTGTTTCGAGATCTACGCCTTCTTCGTCGAAGAGGGCCGTTCTTAGACACTTATCCATAAATATGATAAATAGCCATGAGGACATAACGCATCCTTGTTTCACGCCTTGCATAATATCGAACCAATCACTTAGTTTCCCATTTACCCTGGTACTCGCTTTACTACCTGTATATATTGTTTTTATTGCTTGTGGGAGCCATCCATTGACTCCGTACTCTTTGAGGACTTCCCAAAGTTTACTTCTATTTACTTTGTGAAATGCTTTTTCTAGGTCAACAAATGCACAGAAAACTTTCTTTCCTACTCTCAAGCTTTTTTCTGCGAACTGTCTTAAGCTAAAATATCTGATCTGTATATAATCTTCCTAGCATAAATCCACTTTGGACTTTCCATATCTTTTCTTCTGTGATTTTCATTACCCTACGATTAAGTATTTTTGAGTATATTTTACTTACGGTACTTAGTAGGCTGATACCTCTGTAATTACTGCAGTTGCTTTTATCTCCCTTTCTTTTGTATATTGGTACGATAATCGCTTTTCTCCAATCGTCTGGGACTTCTCCCGTCTCGATACATAAATTTATCAATTCGCGCAAGCTGTGAGGTATGTACTCGCCACCGTATTTAAGCATTTCAGCGCTAATGCTGCCTACACCAGCAGCCTTACCGTTTTTTAAGTTCTTAATTATACCTCCAACATCAGTGACACAGACTTTTTCAATTGGATTTTCTAATGCGTTATGTTCTATGCCGCAGTTCTGTTGCCCTATATCTTCACCTCCTAATAGTTCTTTCAAAGAGTCTTTTAAAGCGTCTACTATCCCGTCTATATCATATAGCATTTCACCTTTGCTGTTTCTCATGCTGACAAACTCTGTACTTTTACTTCCCTTTATCTGTTTATATAATATTTTCATAATTCCTTCAAAACCGTTTTGTATTTTCTTCTCTTCTTCCCTTCTTCCCTTCTTCTATTCTGATTTTATCTTTACTCTCCTTGACTAGTCGTTTAACTTTCCTATTTTTGTGTCTGTAATCATTTTTGAGCCTACTTCTCTCTCATCGCTAAGACCTGTGATGTTCAGCGTTTTTGGTGCTCTTCTTTCTTTTCTTTTTGAGCTGCCTCAATTTCATCATTCCACCATGCATCACCAAATTTTCTTCTAAATCTTTATTGCTTAATAGTTCCTTCCAAATTGTCTCATCTATACGTTCGTTCAACCTATTTTGAAAGTCTATTCGCACTTCCGGTTTCTGTCAATTTTCAATCTTTATTCGCGTTTGTTTCGTTTTTTGTTGTTCTCTTTCTTCTCCATCCCCGCCCTAAATTTATTTTGGAGACTAAAAGGTAATGATCAGTATTGCATTCGGAACCCCTCATGACTCTTGTACCTTTAACTAGTTCTCTTAGTCTTTCATCCGCGATAGCAAAGTCAATTATACTGCGGCTATTTCCTTTACGCCAGTGTACATGTGGATCATTTTATGTCTAAACCAAGTATTTGTAATAAATAGGCCCTATTCTAAGCATAAGCTAACTAATTTTTCCCTTTATAATTTTTTCTTGTTTGATCCCCAAAATTACCTAGCACCCTTTCTGTATCTGTATCCTGACGTTGGACGCCGACCCATCCGCTCATATCTCCTAGCAGAATTATTCTTTCACCTTGATCGCAATTACTTATTGTATCATTTAAAGTGTCCCAGAAGGCGTCTTTGACTTCTCTCTGATCACTGTCAACTGGGGCGTAGCACGCTATGATAAATAATCTTCTGATTCCTACCTTCATTCTAACCCACAGCAATCTGGGCGATACATATCCTTGATCTTTGAGATGCTGTCTTTCTTTTTCATTCATAATTAAACCGACCCCTTGACTACCATGTGATTCACTATAATAATGCTTTTTCGGTTTCAATCGTGTGCAAAACAATGAATCTTGTCGATGGCTGTGATTGGCCAGAGCGCCCCATGGTGTGGACTGTTCGAACTTGATTGGCCAATCAAGTCTTAAAACAAACCAAAAAAAAAAAACCCCCGGGAACGGAAAGCCAAACCGGATTGGTATTATATCCATTGTCCCTATTGATGTTATTAGGGCGTTTTAAGATTTTAATTGCTTCTCTATGTTTTCTTGGAAAAATGTTGTGCGTTTTTGCGATGACGGTTGTTTTGTCAAATAAAATGCTATGTCCTGTTGCAATATGATGCTCAGCTAGTGCTGATTGCGTGAAATATTTTACCCTGACTTTACTCTCAGGTTCCTTTACACGTTGCCTCCAGGTTTCTTTAATATAGACTTTGCCACAAGAACAAGGGATTTTATATACTCTCGGATCACTGAGAGGTACCTTTTTATCTTTAGGGTAGTTTAGAAGTTTTCCTATTTTCGCAGGTGGTGTAAATATGGTTTGGATGTTATGTTTGTTGAGAATTCTTCCTATCCCTAGTAAAAATGCCCATTAGGTCATCAATAGAAAGCGTTTAGAAACATATAGAAAGCAGATATTTTTATATGTGGTCTTAAGTGGTTCTTGAGAGCCTTTTTATTTAAATTCGGTTTCTAAAAACTTTTATTCGGTACTTAAACGGCTATTGGGACTGAAATTGTCTTTGTAAACATTTTCTAATAGGCTCTATTAGGCACTTATTTTCTTTGAAAATATGACTGGCAAATGTTTCAATGTACGAAATGCTTCTCTATGCGGTTCTATCAGGCTTCTAATGGAAAGTGGAATTGAATTTATTGGACTGAAATTCAAATTTCTGCATTGAAAGTAGCCCGAAAAGGTATCTATTAGGTTCTGCTTTTTAGGAAAGACACAAGTTCAAAATGGCTCCTCCAGCAGGTTCTATTAAGAATTTGAATGAAAAATCTGAATTAAATTAATCAGTTTAAAATCCAAAATAATGCTTTCAAATTGTATCTACGAGGCACCTATTAGGTTCTGTTTTCTAGCGAATAGCACAAGTTCAAAATTGCTTCTAGAAGAGATTCTCTATTAGTGATTTTAGTGGCAAATCGAGATGGAATTAATCGCATTAAAATTCAAAGTCATGCCTTCAAAGTGGCTCCTATTAGGCACCTATAAGGTTCTGCTTCCTCGCGAATGGCACAAGTTCAAAATCGCTGCTCTAAAAGGTTCTATTAGAAATTTAAATGGAAAATCGAAATTGAATATATAGGATTACAATTCAAAACTCTGCATGGAGAATATCCATTTGAGGCTCCTATTAGGTTCTGCTTTCTCGCAAATGACACAAGTTCAAAATTCTTGCCCTACAAGATTCCAGAAGGAATTTTAATGGCAAATCGGAATTAAATTAATCGGATCGTAATTCAAAGTTTTCCAGCACAAAATAATATATTTTCGTACAAAAGTTCCAAAGTCTGAGTTAAGTGTTATTAATAAGGTACAACATGTAGAATATGTAAAAGTCCAATGAGGATGTACATTGGAAAATAAAACGAAATCGCCATTCTAAATAATGAAACGTACCATTTTCATCCGGTCACAACATAAATTAATCTAGTCTTCAAGTGGAAAACTTTTATTGAGCAAATAATTAAGAAAGCTAACCTACAAGCAGCTGTACTCATGTTAAAATTCTAACATTCACATCAGAGCCACTTTAAGTTAGAATTAAACTATGGTCCATAAATTCAGCACAAAAAGTGAAAATAAAAATTTGTGTAGTTAATATTAAGGTTGTGGCTAGTCGTCCCGAAAAATTGGGGGAGTTGGAAAAGGGGATGGACTAGTCGTCCCGAAAATTCGGGACGACTAGCCAATCTTATGAAAAATACTTCACTACTCATCCCGAATTTCGGGACGACGAGACACTCCGTAATATTAAATCTAACCGATAAATTAGATACCTATGAGAAAATTACAGATGTCAATTAAGAAAATTGAGTTAAAATATAAAACTTGAAAAAAGGAATTTCGTCACTATATAATTTTGTATACGGCAACGTTTTTTTTTTAATTTAAATTTTAAATTCAGGAAATCTTTTAATGTACAACACTAATTGGTAAATAAAAATCTGCCAGTTAGGAACCGAATAGAAAAGCCAATTAGGATCTGATAGGTAATGCATTGGGAGTACCTAATATAAAACACATCAGATCCTCATCATATCCAGTTTGAAAGTCTCTAAATACCAAATACAAAACCATATAAAATGACATACAAAACCCACTCTTAAAGGTAATAGAACCTAATAGAATGCGAACTTATTAGGTTTCTATATGGTGTTCTATTAGGCATTTTTACAAGGGATTTGTTTCGTGATACCTTGAATGTAGGGTAGGATGGTAATCGTTTTTCTCTATCTTTCTTTAGGAGGTTGTGTTGGCTTGTTTTTTTAGTGTATTTTCTTATTGCTTTATAATTTGCTTGTTTGTGTAATCGTTTTGTATAAGGATTTGTTTAACATTTTGTAGTTCCTTTTGTAAGTTATCTTTATCTGTTATGGAGACAATTCTCTATACAAGGGAGTTGATGACCGATTGCTTTTGAGATGGGTGGTGGTGGGGGAGGCATGTTGGTATCTGTTTGTATGGGTTGATTTTCTGTTAATTTCATGTCCTAATGTGTTATCACATCTTTTGTAAACTAGTACGTCCAAGAAAGGCAATTTTCCGTTTCGTTAAATTTCCATGGTGAACTGGATATTAGGATGTAATCGATTGATGAAATTGAAGAACTTGCGTAGTACATCTAAGCCATGTCTCCAGATGACAAAAGTGTTTTCAACGTAACGGCTCCAAAATTCCGGTTTAAGCTTGGCTTTATTAAAGATTTCAGTTTCTAAATTTTCCATAAAGATGTTGGCTATTACAGGTGAGATTAGAAATCCCATTGCTGCCCCTGAGGCTTATTCGTAGAATTGGTTATTGGAAGAGATGTAGGTATTAGTGAGACAGTGCTCTATCAAAGGTGTGAGATTGGACCACCATCCTACCCTACATTTAAGGTATCACAGAAAATATAGGAAGAATTATCAACAAACACAACATCCAAACCATATTTAAACCACCTGAGAAAATAGGACTACTTCTAAAGAACCCTAAAGATAAAAGGGCACCTCTCAGTGATACAGAAGTATAAAAAATCCCTTTTTCTTGTGGCAAAGTCTATATTGGAGAAACCGGGAGGGCGGTGAGCCAACGTGCAAAGAAACATGAGAGTAAAGTCAGGCTAAAACATTTCATGCAATCAGCACTAGCTGAACATGATATCGAAACAGGCCATAGCATTTTATTTGACAAAACAACCGTCATTGCAAAAACGTACAATATTTTTCCAAGAAAACATAAAGAAGCAATCGAAATCTTAAAACACCCTAATAACATCAATAGGGACCATGGATATAATACCAATCTGATTTGGCTTTCCGTCCTCCGGGGTTAAAAAAAAAACTTGATTGGCCAATCAAGTTCTACCAAGTGAAAGCAATAAATCTATTATTAAATCAAAAATTCTTAAAATATTAGTGCATTGAATTTTAATGGGCTGTATTAGCTTCATTAGATAATGACGAGAAGATTAAAAAAATATAGAAAAAAATCGATCAATCCATTCAATCTCAGTTGAGATTTTTGGTAATTTTGCATTCACTTAAAGATTACCTTTATTATTTACGATACTGACTAATTTACCTGAACTTTTTTTCATTTTTGTGTAAATTATATCAGAAAATTAATTCAGCTAATTGAAATTTAATTGAGTCATTTGTTCGTAATTTCAGTGTTTTTAACCGGCCTTCATCTTGTAACAATGAAAGGATCATACATTGCATTTGAAGAAGATGTTGTCATGCAGTATGATGATTGTATTCATGTGTTTATTCATCATCAACGGGTGATTTAGTTTGGTCTTCCACGAAAGACATAAAGAAATGCAAGGAAATCAGAAATATGCCCCTCCAAATCAATGTTGTCATCAAAATGTTTGCACGACAAAAGACACCTTTCTCTTTTCCGATTCTGCGATAATAAATGCTAAAGACAGATGCTGCTGCAAGAATTGGAAATTGTTGAATTTTGAAAAGTATGGAGTAGTAAATTATTCAAATTTCAAGATTTACACTTGAAAGGTATGCAACTCGGAGCCTTTTTTTTAGCAATCCCATTTTGAGCACTTACATTTGAAATTTCTGCAATCTTAAACATTCTTAATTTTTATATCTTTTTTCATAAATTTTTATTGGTTTAAAATGAAACTGCTTGGTTGAAAGTAAATCTTCTGTTGCTGATGATTGAACTATTTTGCGTGGAAATTCGTCTTCTGCGATTCAATTGAACTGTTTTTCATTTCAAAAAGTGAAACATTTTGTAAATCCCGTGCTTTCCATCATTTGTGGCGTTGATATCTAGTTTCAATGGCCTCGTTTGTTTCATCTAATGATATTGCTGCTGAGTTGACAAACCTATCTTTTGTTGCAGCATTCAGTCGTAACTGACGTTTCTTACAAACTTTCTCTTAATATTTTCCTGGTTAACTATCCGTTTATAGTCCGTTGACGAGGAGTCTAAGGTTAATTTTGAGTATTTTTGTGTGATTTGTGAGGATGCTCGCTATATTTTTGTTATCTTTAAACATTGTGTCGAATTCTGTGTTAATTTTTTTGATGTTAGATTCGCTTAATGTTCCGAACAGAGTTTTGGATATATCACCCACAAAATTGGCTGATCCCCTTTTTTGATGTTATTTGCCTAATAATTTTTATAGGAGACTATTTTTACTAGTTAGTCTATTGTAGCGGCTCCTAACCAATTGGACTTCGTAATATAGTGTGCATTTCATTTCACAGGCTATTTCTGCCATAGTATGTAATGATGGTTCCGATGGCTTTGATCCGGTTCTCAATGGATTTCATATTAATTAGAGTGGTCCGAAATAAGCGACTGCTCAAATTGTCTTGGGCGACTGAAAATAAGTATAGCCTAGTCAAAATAAAAAATATGCCTATTTTTTGTTTTACTGTGAGTCCGCAATAAGGATTCACCGGCGAGACCTCTGGAGGTCACTATTTCGCTCTTCGTTCCTGTTATTATTACGCTTTTCTACCTAGAGACCTCCACCCTGAATCTTTATTACTTGAGACTTAAGGTCGTATTATTCTGCCACTCACGTTAGGGTTTTTTTTATATCGACTCACCAACAAAATTCGACTTGGCGCGGTTTATTGTACTCGCCATAAAGGCTTTACCTGTTAACCTATGGGCGAACTTACATTAAAACTATCAGTTTTTTCCCATTTTTCAAACCCTTTTTTAATTGTTAATCTTTAAAGATTTTAGTTGTTCTTTTCCAGATTGATTCTTAGAGGTTTCAAGTATACTCTGTAGAAATTGCACTTCACACAAATTTAACCAAAGCGTGCGATAAGTCTGCAAATTGAACTTGAAAAAGATGTTTATTTTTACGTGTTAAACTCCATAAGAGGAACAATTGCTTGTCGAGAGCTGAAAAATGCATCTACAGCAAAAAAAATTGGTCATCAAAGGCATTCAGTATTTTAATGAAAACAGTAAAGGAAGACGCAATAAAAGGGAGCAAGTTAGTTCTGATGAAGGTTCCTCTTCTAAAGATCGCAGAGAACACCACGGAAGATATCACTCCCGAAAAGAAAGGAGAGATTCAAAGCACCGTGAAGCCAGACCGGAGAAACGAGGTGGATCATACGACAGAGGAGCCAGTCGTGGGTGTGGTGAATCTAGCACTGGTAAAAAATAGGTACACGACAACCATGGCTTGGGGGGACCCACCTATTCGCGTTCATACACAATGGGTGGGTTCTGGCAAGCCAAGGTGCTCCGTGTACCCACCTAGAAACTCTACCCGAACAAAAACTAAAAATCTTGTAAGGGAAAAATCCTGCTGCC
>CAKNYM010052832.1:50420-74025 GCA_932195095.1 Andricus curvator
GGTAGATGAGGCAATGAACTTTCGAGTTCGAACTGCTAATCTATAATTAGGCTATACAAATTTCCAGTCATCCGTGAAAACGTGAAAAGTCGCTTATTTTGGACCACTCTAATATTGATAGCCACAACCACTTTCGATTTTTCATGAAAGAAGTATACTTTAGAGATTTCCTCGGTTAAACCTTTCCTTGAATTTTTTCGTGTGTGTAGTTTTGCACTGATGATCGGTGCTAGTGCTAGCAGGAAGGTCCAGAAGGGTTTCCTCATCGTCTGTGAAATAAGGAATTGTTTGATTTATGTATATACCATTAAGCCATTTCCCTTTTCGGCGAGCCTCAAGGGGTAAGCGTGACACTACCCGATTCGGGTAGTGTTTCTAGGTGGATAGTTTCTTGTAGTAAATAACTACAAGTGTGGGCTCACCACACCCACCACCGCCAACAGCAACGCAGTAGTATCAGACGGTCACCCATCCAAGTACTAAACGCGCCCAACACTGCTTAACTTCAGTGATCTAACGGGAACTGGTGTTTCCAGCGTGGTATGGCCGTTGTAATTTGATTTCAAATAATTTTATTCTTGTTCCTTATTCGTAAATTATTATTATCTATGTAGTCAGTAACTTCAAAAGGGCCTTTCCAAGTAGGGTCTAGTTTGGTAGACTTACTATTGTTAATTATTTTCAATGTGTCTCCTGGTGTGTATAGGGGTGTTTGTGAGTGATTACTTTCCAGGGACAGAAAGTTCTGTCCCTGGTCCGTTAGGATAGTTTTGGGTTTTCCGAAGATGTAGATGTAGTGATTGAGCAATCCTCCTATTATAGAGCTAATTGTCTCGTTAGCCATCGGGATTAATACCATGTAGCGGGTTATTCTATCTTGTAAGCTCAGTATGTTCTTGTTACCTTTTACTGTTTCGTGTAATGGGCCATATATATCCAGGGCAATTTTTTCATTGGGTTTCAGAGAAATGTCTGGTATAATCCCCTGGTATAATGGTATAGTATTGTCCTTGTTATTTTCCTTTTATCGATCCTCTGCTTCTAGGGCCTTCTGGGGTGCTCTGGTCACGGTCAATAACCTTATGCGTCTAACCTGTGACGAAATGTCGTCTCTTAAATTAATTACAAATCTTTTCATTGCGCTGTTCTCTTCTACCTTTAGGACCATTTTCCTTTCCGTCTGAATGGGTATTCTGCTTGTACCATGCACACCAATTCGTTCTATGCGGCTCTAAAGAGTGGGCTAAAAGTTTGTACCGTCTTTATTCCCTGTATAATTGTGTCTAACTTAGCTCTGCATAATTCAATTGAGATTCCGAGGTGAGCTAATTTTTTCAGCTACTACAAAATCAAGGAGTGAGTGAAAGGCTGTGCTCTAGAGCATTCAGAGTATACCTTACCCTTTTTTTGTCACAACTCTACTTCAACAGTTTACCGGAGTAAATAATCGATGTACAACGTACGCTAAGGGACTCTATGACAAAAAAAATTTAAGATCTTAGTTTTTAATTGCAGATGCTTACAGTTAGGGCTTCCTCTTTTCGATGGATGGGAGAGATGACCGTTGACTTCCGCTTCTATCTATCTGTAGGTGGGCGTTCTGGCTGCTGACGTGTCAGCTGCTTGAGCTATAGATGGACTGGCTGGTAGACAGATGTCTCTTCCGCCTATTTTCGGGCCCGTGTCAATTTTGTAAATTTCGGAAAGCATGAGTTTTACGTAGTATAATGGCTATTTGGTTACCAATTATTCTTAACTCTAGTTTTCTTACTTTTAAGGGTTATGGTTTCTCGTAGGTAGATCCGGATTTTCTAAATCTGTCTACTTTCCGTAGAAATCCCCTTGTTTCCAGGATTTGTCTCAATGACCAAACTTTTATAAGATATCCTCTATAATATATCCGTAGAATGCCAGGATTCGAAAAGTTGATCCTGGCAGGATCGCCAAAATGTTATGCGTTAAAGTGCTTCAAAATCTTTTTTGTGTAAGCTCGAAGTCAATCTTTGACTTTGAGCGCTTTATTTGCGTTTACGAGTGCAGGTTTAAAACTGAGCTTCTCAGAGAGGCGGCGCTTTATATATATACCAATTAGATGTAGCTTGGGGTAATTGCCGGCTCATTAAATTATATTTAGTTATGTAATTTTTTTCTCCAAATATTGAATATGAAGATACTTTGGTCAATGAGGACATTGACTCTTACAAAATTAAAAATTTCCTTGTAACAAAAATTAAGTTCCAATAATCGATTTCGTAAAGTAAAAGACAAGGAGACCCCATGATCTACGTATTGTCATATTTTACTGGCAAGTTTACCAGTAGGAAGGAGCAGGTCATAACACTCCATAAACTATATCTGGTTCTATATCAAGACAATAAATGATTACGGGGCTTTCCACTTTCTCCATGCTTTCGAAGAAAAGTAGGCAGTCTTAAGCCTTGAAGGATCTTTTGTTTGAACTTGAGGCACAATTCTGAATCCAGGTAATGAGTCCTTATGTATATTTAGACCAATTTTGCTTAAATGGCAAGAAATTGTGCTGAATTCAAAGTAAATGAATTTTAAGGTGTAACAAAATGCGATTTCTCATTACCAAAATTAAAATTTTCCAACAAAAAAAAATTTGAAATTTGATATTTTTCATCTATTAAAATAGTATTTTATTTCATATCCTGCATATTGCATAGATTTAAATTTAAAAGAGATCTTCAAAATTTGTTAGTAAAAGGCACGTCTAATTGTAAGAGTAAAATAAAACATTGTTTTAACCGATACAAATATTAAATATAATTTTATTCGGGAATTTGAAACTTCAGCAATTTGAAGTTTCGAGAATTTACTAACTTCGGAAATTCACTAATTTTGAGAATATACTATTTCGAGAATTCACAAATTTTGAGAAGGTAGGGTAGACCGGGGCGAGATGAGCATACGCGGTTAAATGAGACACTGCATTTTCTCTCAAAATATGTGATTTTTGTTGCTATTCGTTTCAGAAATAACAGGAATAATTATTTGTAATTTCTCGGAAAAAAATTAAATATAATAGATAAAGTAAAAATAAAAATGATTAAAATTTCAAAACCTGAATCCTGTTATTCTATGATATCATAGAACAAAAAGGAATGATTGAAAATAACAGATAATATTTTTAAACTAAACTTTGTCGTGAAGTTTATTTACCGAACTTAAATGTACTAGAGCATTTATACACAATTAATTAATAAAAACAAGTAATATTGAAGTTTTAATTACAATTGTGATTTGGGGTGGAATGAACCGGGTTCATGGGGTGAGATAAGACGCTCTTGGCATACTTGTCATAACCTCTTTATGGAGCTGGCAGAAGAGACTTTGTTCGCAAGATTTGAGTCGTTTTGAGTCGAATTTTCGGAAATATATAAAAATTTAAAGGAGAGTTGCAATAGTGAAAACTTACAAAAAAAAAAACGGACATTCGTGATTAGAAGAGTCTATGACTGCTATGGTAAAATCCGTTGTATAAAGAAATTATAGTGTCAGAGCACCTGCAATTGGGTTTATTTATAATTTTTATTTTTTGATTTGTTTTTTCCGCATATTCAAAACGAAATTTTTATTTATATTGACAAAGACAAGTTGCAGAAGGCTTCTAAAATTTATATTTAAAATCATTTCTTCAAATCTTTCGGAAAAATTCCCATTTTTATGCAGGGCAAAATTATGGGTTTTAGGTGAGAATTTTACAAAAACAGTTTATAAATTATTTTTCAAAAATTTTAGAAATATGTTATAAATGTAACAGAGGCCGTAACAAAGGCGTTATCCCCTCCACTATATAGGTTAACGAGGGTTATGGGAGGCAGTGTATAGGCACTGCACGACAATTCCGTTCATCCGCTTGACATATGTATATCACCATCTCATAAGTAATTAATAAAGTGCTTCAATTCGTTAGGGCGAATTAACATTCATTATACGAAATTGAACTTTCTTTCGGACCCGTTACATTTTCTGGCGATCCTGCCAGGATAGCGGCAAACGATCAAGTTTCTAAGGAAGTTGAAAAAAAATCAAACTGCCCTATCTTGGACGAACCGGGAATCCGAAAAAAGTGAAAATACGAACTCCGGATCGTATCTACGGATATCTATTCGATAAATGGTTCGTTTAGGTAAAATTAGCAGTTGAACTAACACGAAGTCAACTCTATTCTACGTAAACCAAAAGCAACAAGAAAATCTGCAATTAAAAATTTGGGAACGTCCATCGAGACGGTAAAAGCCTAGAGTACGCCATCCGGCGGTAAACCTCAGACAAAGGAACCACTTCTGCCAACCAGTGATCATCGCACCACGCACAGCTACATCCACGGACATCATCTTGCAGAGCTACATCCACGGTCATCACCTTGCAGAGCTACATCTACGGACATCATCCTGCCGAGCAGCAGCGAGAATGAAAGTAACTTAGATGTAAGATAATATTCCTGTAAAAACTACTCTCATAGAATAAGCCTCATTAACCGTCTTTTTTGGAGACTAATTCTTATGACAATTTTGGTTGAGCATTCTTGAGATAGTTATATTAGCACGATCGCGCAATTCAGGGTCTAAGCCTACGAAAAAGGTAATTAATAATCTGGAGTTCCTCAAGTATAGGGAAAATCACCAGGAAATCGTGTCAACAAGTGACGAAACTGACGAAACTGACTCAAATGAGTTTATTTTTTTGATCAATAATCCTTTCCTAACTGCTATGGCTTCACCAATCACTTCCCCAAATCCATCTCCACGAAATTCCATGGAAAACCTCAACAATAAAGAAATAGATCCATTGCAACAAATCCTTCAAAAATTAAATCAATTTGAAATAGGACAAGGGACTAATAAAAATAATCTACGAATTCTTAATCAAGAAAACAGTATGCGAAGAAATGAAATATCAGCGTTAGCTCGAGTGACATATGCGGTAGCAACGGATGACGAGACGGCGAGCTCCCCGCGACACCATGAGAACGGACGAGCCGATGACTCTTTCGACGAAGAGAAACTGCTGAGACAGCATCCAACGGAAGAGAAAATACCTGCACCTCGTGCTAGTGTCAGGATTTCAAATAACAATACAACTGGCCAAGAATTTCTCTGTCCAACGAAGGACATAATACGCACCGACAAAACTCTCAATGGTAGCTAGGACGTGGGGATTCACGATTTTATAAAGAGCGTAGATCGAGCAAGACTGCGTTGCAGTAATTCCCACTTATTACTTGATTATATGTGACGCGATCTGAAGAAAGACCCCTAAGCGGCCCAACGTAAATTTGAGAGAAGAAGCAGGAGAAGTGGCGACGGGCCGATAGGACTCTCCCGAATGACAATGTTTACACGCTTGTACTGAATAAATTATTAATGATGGAATTTTTTTAACCATACCATCTTAATGAGCAATTTCGCATCTACGTAAAACATTAAAAATCAGAGAATCGATTTTTGGCCGCTTAGGGGTCTTTCTTCAGATCGCGTCACATATATTGAAAGAAAAAATTACTGGCAACGCTAAAAGATCGAATCTGTGTGCGGCCCTGTTCGGTTCTTGACGTATGCTCCGCTTCGTCTTACTCTATTCTTGCCATAACTTGTTTATTAGGCATTTTTGTACTTTAAATTGTATCACAGTGTTTGTATTTGTGTTCGGAGTGCAGCATATATGTTTCATTTTGTTTTTCTTGGACTCCTTGGTGCTTAAGAGACTGTTTTCCAGTTTCTGAGTTCGACAGCACTCGTGCAGCTGATACGTATATCTTACGATGGGTGCTTGTCCCAAATGCAGTAAGTCAATCTCCAGAGGATCACTGGGCTCCGTTTACTGCAAAAAGTGCGGTGTATTTAGCCACTTAGCCTGCGTCAATGTAGGATTGTCAAAAAAAAGCATTTGATGATCTGAAAATGGGATTAATTGGTTTTATTTGCAATAACTGCAAATCATCGAATGCTAGCGACATCTCTTCATGTTTAGATCAAACCTCCTTGCTAATTTCCAGTACAGATATCGACCCTGCCGGCAACGATCAGGTAGCTAACCCTTTACTGACAATAGTTTCTCCTGCCCCTGTTACTGCTGCGGCCCTGCCGCCTGGATACATCGAGGCGATTCACAGTGCGGTACCACAAGCATAGAAGGAAGCGGCCGTACAGGCCCAGGAACAGCTTAGAAACCTGTTTAAGGAATTCGAAACCAAGCAGCATGAGTGGATTTCTAAGATTAACACTTCGGTTCAGGAGATTAAGACATACATTTCTGAGAATTCTCGCAGAATCAATTTGCTTGAATTTTCAACTGTTAGTAGTGTGGATTACGTCTCTAACATCAAGACGGAGGCAAACTCACTGAAATTGAAGATCGCCTCACTTGATGCTTCCCTCAACTATCAAGAGCAAGCTGCGCTTCAAACTACCCTTGAAATCCACGGGTTACCTAATAAGCCGAATGAGGATCTTCCATCGGTCCTGGAATCGGTTACCAAGGCACTTAATGCTCCCGTTGCAAAAAATGACCTTCTGAATGTTTATCGTATTCGTAAATTCCCAACATCCAATCCACTGCTTGCACCTATCATCGTTGCCAAGTTCAGCAGACAGTTGATGAGGTATAAGATAATCGAACAGAGGAAAAAAGTACGAGACTACTCTACGATCAATCCTGGCTGGCTAGATAATGATAACAGTCTTTTTTTCATTCGTGCGGCTATGACGCCCTTCAATCGAAGGATCTACGCTTCTGCACTGGATTTAAGGAAACAAAAGAAGATTAAATATCTTTGGACTGCAGGAGGAAAGATCTTTTGTCGAAAGGATCATGGCACGACTAGGATTCAAATGTCACTGCTACAACATATAGAACGATTCCAATAGCAATTTGGCTGTCTACGGAATGGTTACACACACAATGGTGTGATATTATTATCGTTTGGCTCTTTGATGCCCGTTGGTAAATATACCTTCAATATTTTTAACTTTTTTATACCTTATACACATGTGTCCTCAGACAGCAAACATAATCTCATATTTAAACTAGTAGCTTTAAATCTTGATTTTGGCGTTTTTGAGAATAATTGTATAATATTAGGCTCAATTGTGTATCTCGGGTACCTTAATTGGTCTAATACCTTCCCAATATTCACAGCTCTCCGGATATATGGATACCGACTTACTAAATCATGTATACTTTTGTTGAGAATTTGTCTAGAAATCTACGCCACTGTTTTTGACATTGTTAATTATTCCTTTAGTATCTTCCTTACTTATATTCATTACCAATTTTCTAATTTTAACTGCAATCACTTAGTTTGGGGTGTGTTGATTATGGTTTATTGTCTTAGTCATTTTTTACGCGTGCCGTAAGCTTCTTATTTTTGAATTATTTTTCTATAAAATATTTTTCTTTATATATCAATGGATACCTTAAGCATTTGCCATGTTAACTCTTGGCACATTTTCTACAATTCAAACATTTTTTCACTACATGTTCCTACCATATAATCGCTGCTTCTGAGTCCTGATCACCTCCAAATATACCCTCTAGCCTCGTTACAATTGACAACTATTCGGTCTTTCGAAGAGACAGAGACGATAGAAGGGGTGGTGGAGTTTGTCTTTTTCTGCACAATAGTCTGAGTGGGACTGTGGTTGGAGTGAGTCAAGTGGCTACTCATCCCACGATTGAATTTCCCTTTGTTGAGGGTAAGTCAACTTCTGACAGTGTTTTAGTGGGAGTAGTTTATAAACCACCCAATGCCTCCTATGGCACAGAGCTTGAATCAGCAATTTTTTCACTTATTCGTAACTTTAATAACATTTTTCTAACTAGCGATTTTAACACTAACATAAACCTCACTTCCAATCATACTAAATACCTTAAATCTTTGGTGTACTTTTCGGAACTCTCGATTGTACCTCATGATTCCACTCACCATACTGATCGTTCCAGTACTCGTATGGACTTAATGATTGTAGACGATATTGATAAGGTTGTCTCCTACGAACAACAGCTATCCCTTTTCTCTCTAACCACGACTTGATTAAAATTACCTTTAAATTTTCCTACAATCTAAACTCAAAACAATCACGAAGATTGGTGCGAAATCTTTCTAATATTGATGAGCATGCATTGCACGAACACCTAATGACGTATGATTGACGTATGATTGATGAATCGACGCTCTGACTAATTACCTAGTCTCCACATTTAACAAATTTTCTCCGCTACACGTTCCTAAAAACTTCAATAAAGCTGCCCCTGGATCAAATCTGAAATTAAAAATCTGATGAGGGAACGTGATGGCAAGCGCCGACTTTCAAAAAAAAAAAAATCTTTATAATACTAGCTCAATTTCGTAAACTCAGGAACCTAGTTCAAACTAAGATTAGAGATGCTTTCAATAAATACAATTATAATGAGATTGCACATAGAGAGAAAAAAGAGGACATTTGGCATCTGCTTATACGTTTACACCTAATCCCGCCCAAGCACGAATCTATAGATAGTAATTTTCCGCCTAATGACCTTTTAACAACTTTTTTTACATTCCCAGTTCCAGACTTATCATCATCTTCCACTACCCCTTTTAATTCAATATTTAATGATTCTGACTTCTTTTTCGATGATATCACACCTGAAATACTTTTGTGAAAAACACTATGGCAACGGCCATACTACGCTGGAAACACCAGTTCCCGTTAGATCACTGAAGTTAAGCAGTGTTGGGCGCGTTTAGTACTTGGATGGGTGACCATCTGATACTACTGCGTTGCTGTTGGCGGTGGTGGGTGTGGTGAGCCCACACTTGTAGTTATTTACTACAAGAAACTATCCACCTAGAAACACTACCCGAATCGGGTAGTGTCACGCTTACCCCTAGAGGCTCGCCGAAAGGGAAATGGTTTAATGGTATATACTTGAAATCAAATCGAATGCCATTGGAACTGATGGAAAATCAATAAAAATGATTAAACTTGCCCTTCCAATTATCTTTACTATTCTTTTACATATTTATAATGCTTCCCTACAGGTCGGTATCTCCCCAGATATCTGGAAAAAGGCTGTTATTTAACCAGTTCCCGAAATTTCTAAACCTGCTTCCCCGAAAGACTTCCGGCCAATTTCTATTTTATTTGCACTGTCCAAACCACTTGAAAAAATTGTTCACCTGCAACTTTCCAAATTTCTTGAAATATGTAAGGTTATTGATCCGATGCAATCAGGATAATAGGGAGATCACGATTGTTCTTTTGTTTGATTTTTCGAAGGCTTTTGATATGGCTAACCATAAGTTACTCCTACAAAAGTTGAAATCTTTTAACGTGTCAAACTCTGTTATCAAATGGTTTCAGTCCCATTTTAATAATCGGTCTCACAGAAATATTAATAGTGGTGGTGAGCTTTCTGAATGGTGGAAGGTCAAGTGTGGGGTTCCTCTGGGCTCCGTTCTGGCACCCCTACTCTTCAATTTGTTCACCTTTGACCTTGGAAGTGAACTTCAACATTGCAGCTACCACAAATATGCTGACGATTTCAAAATTTACTTATCGGGACCAATTTCTTCACTAAGTAGATTACTTGTTCTAGTTCAAGAGGATATAGATCGCGTTATCCTCTGGGCCTGGGAGAATCGACTTACTCTTAACCCGGGCAAAGCTCAGGCAATTGTTGTTGGACCTACTTCATCTGCGTCGCTTGAAACACTGGCTTTTTCGGAAGTGGTTAAAGATCTGGGATATTTCCATAACCGTATCTTGTCCTGGAAGGAACAGGTACAGAGTATCTCAAGGAAAACCTACAGAATTCTACAACAACTTTGTAGGCATAAGGACTCTTTGCCAACCTCCACTCGGATACTTTTGGTTAGGAGTCTAATCTTGCCCCATTTTGACTACGGTTGTTTAGTTTATGATGATTTGACTGAAGATTTTAATTTAAAGCTTGAGCGTGCGTTGAATGCCTGTGCTTAATGTTGCCAAGAGAAGACAATTCATTATGGGTAATTTGCTCTATACTCTTTTTCAGAACAAAGCACCTGAGTGTCTATTTAACCTATTCCAATTTGTAGACAGAGACCTTCCAGCACAATCTAAGCTTCGTAAAAGACATGAAATCGTTAAGAATCCTTTTCACAGAACGTGCCAGCTTCAAAGATCATTTATAGTAAGGGGTGCCCGGTTATGGAATAAAGTACCATACGTTATTTGAAATGCACTTTCCCCGTATCATTTCAAGACTCTCTTTTTTAAATATTTGTACAATAATCATAACCCAACTCTTGAACTTACTCACTGTTAAACTCTCATATTTAGTTCTTGAACATTTCATCTTCGAATTTCCTTCTGTTTTCATTAACTTTTGAAAATTTTTATTTATTTTTCACACATTCTTTCCCTCTTAATTCCTTCCTTAAAATACACAAGATCTACTAATTAATCACTCAATTTTATTTACTACGCATTAATCTCATACCTTATTTGATACGTATTCTGAGGTCGACTCTATTTATTTATTTTATTTAGTTTATAGATTAAATTATAAGATTAATCAAGTATTCTGCCGATAAGTGCTTGCACAAATTTGTAATGACCCTGTATTATCCTGTTCCTTAGAGGGCTATTCAGCCCTAGGGACTTTTCTTGAATTAATACAAATACAAATAATTACGAGGATTCATACAATTCACTGCATTCTAATTTAGGAATAACCGCCTTAGTCGAAATATGCAGGGCTAAATTAGAAAATGTCAATCAAGGCCCTGAGAGCGTGCAGACATAGAGTCAAAAGTTTCAAGGTACTTACAACGAGCTAACCTACGCCCTTCAGGCCGAATACAGCTCAAGCACCAAGCGGATAATAGCACTCGAGATGGAGGAAAAATTAGCTGTTAAAAAATATGTGATGAATCTCCCAACCCTTACCAAAATTAAATTACCAACCAAAACAACAATTTAGACCAACACCACAACCTAGAGCCCAAGCCAATACAACACCCTACGTTCCTGATCAAAATGTCCCTTTGATTGACAGAACGAAAATGAAATGTCATAAATATGGCAACCTAGGACACTTAGCAAATCAATGCTATACGAAAACCCAAAATTGTCAGCAGGGTATGAACACAATAAGACCAACTTAAGTACACTGCACCAGCGAGGAACACGAGGAATTTTTAAACTATCAGGAATTCCCGATGGAGGAAATGCAATAAATAGAGACAAATTTAGAACCAGCAGGGTCTCTATTTTTACCAAATACAATACCGTTTTTACATTAGAAGGAGACCCCTTCCCATGCACAACCCTCACTGAACAAGCAATAACATTAAAATCAAGGAAAACAGTTAACATCAGATCTTACAAACATCCTGAAATTCATAGAAACTTTGTCAAAGAGCACGTACAGAATCTTCGGAACAACAGGTAATAAGAAACTCAAATTCACATTTTAACTCGCCAATTTGGGTGGTCCCTATGAAAAACGATAAAATGAGCATGGTAGTCGATCATCGCAAGGTAAAGGAAAATACTGATCAGGATGGATATCCATTACCTGTCATCGATGAAATTCTGGATAACCTAGGAAAATCGAAATTTTCCTCAGCCTTCAACCTAAGTTCAGGTTTTCACCAAATACCGATGGCTGAAGAATCCAAAAAATATACAGCCTTCTCGACAGCCCAAGGTCACTTTGAATCCAATAGAATGCCATTTGGACTAAAGAATGCACAAACCACATTTCAACGTATGATGGACAGTGCATTTCGAGGAATCGTAGGGAAACAATGCTTCTTCTATATGGACGATATAGTCGTCTTTGGGGACAGCATAGAAAAACATAATAAAAACCTCATCGACATGTTTCACAGATAAAAAGAATTAGGATTAGAGTTAGAACCAGACAAGTGTGAGTATCTGAGACCAGAACTTGAGTACTTAGGACACCTAATTACTAAAGACGGTGTAAAACCTAATCCTGCGGAAATCGAAGCCGTCAAAAATTTCAAAAAACCTAGTAACGTTAAAGAAGTACAATCCTTTTTAGGCCTTGCAGGATATTATAGGAAATTAATAAAAAATTTATCTACTCTTGCCAAACCACTTACAAACTCTATCCAGAAGAATATTATTTTTCATTGGACATCAAACTGTCAGAAAGCGTTTGACATTCTTAAAGAATCATTATGTTCAGCACACGTACTTCAATACCCTAACTTCAGCGATACTTTCACCTTAACAACAGATGCATCAAATGTTGGCATTGGGGCAGTGCTCAGCCAAAAAGGTCACCCTTGCTGTTTTATATCCAGAAAACTTGATAAAACTGAGCAAAATTATACGACATCCGAAAAGGAGTTATTAGCTATTGTATGAGCTACAAAAGGACTGCGATAATATTTATTAGGAAGGAAATTTATAATTCAGACCGACCATAAAGCATTGAAATGGCTCCACAATGTCAAGGACCCTTCCTCAAAACTCCTGAGATGGCGATTGAGGGTTCAAGAGTATACATATATAGTCGAGTATGTGAAAGGAAAGGAAAATAAGGCCGCAGCTTGTCTATCAAGACTTTTTCCAATCCAAGAATCGGATCTCTTGAAAAAATCATCAGGAGACAATAAAGAAGATTCAGATGAAGAAATTGAAACCGCAGAAGTAGCATTACCCAAGATTGAATCCACAAATAACCATTATGAACGTGACCACATGCAGCGCCGCCTAGAGGCTAAAAAAATAGAATTAAGTTACCGCTTGAAGAATCCGTGAACCATCAGTGAAAGAAGAAGCAATCAATACACTACCTGAAATTGGACCTATCCCCGAATGAGATCAAAAATGAGTGGAGGAATACTTCAAATGGAAAACAAATAAAGCTACACCAAAAGCTGCTCGAAAACCTAATGCAGGAGGAAAGCTGTGGAAGAAAATACAGAAAAGAGATAAAAAAGACATCAACACTGTTCAACTTCCACCATATGACGAGAAAAAATGGCTTACGATCCTGGATTTCCGCTATTGCTATGCATCACAGAGCGAATTAACAAACCAGGAAAAAACAGACATGAGCAAAGAATCTCTCGAATCCGTTATGGCACAGCATTACGGCGAAAATAAAACCATCGAAAGAGCGAGGACACTAGGGGAATGGAGAGGCATGAATCACGAAGTCATTGACTACGTTAAAAAATATCTAGCATGTGAACTGCAGAAAACTGTCAGAATTACGAGACGAGCTGAAGCAATAATCCCAGACACTCCTACTCAACCAAATGAGAAGATAGCTATGGATATCTTCGGTCCCCTACCTAAGGCCACCGAAGGACATGAATATATCTTGAGTACCCAAGATAAACCTTTGAAAAACGCACAATCCGAATCTATAATAGAAGGATCATTCGACCACTTTATATATGTATATATATATATATATATATATATATATATATATATATATATATATATATATATATATTCGGATAACCCAGAAATATACTAACAGACCAAGGACAAAACTTTGCTTCACAATTAATTCAAGACTTCGAAAACTTATTCAGAATACAGCCCATCAAGATAACTGCTTATCACCCTCAAAGCAATGGATCGCTTGAAAGATCACATTCAACAATTGAAAATTTGTTAAAAACGAGCATCGAAGATAATAAAAATGAATGGGACAAGAACCTAAAGATCCTAACACTTTCTCACAACACTATGAAGCATTTAACTTCATCTCTGGTCACCACACCGAGCTTAAAGTATTCTGAATTGATCGAGATGTGGAAAAACAGTGACTTCAAGACTCAAAAATTGTTTTACCTCAACCTATATAAGAACCAGGAGATTTGGTTAAACTCATAAATCACCAAAAACAAAACAAACTTTCCCCTAGTTGGATAGGGCCATTTGTAATCACAGAAAAGTTAGACAATAATAATTATGTAATTCTACTAAATGACAAAAGAAGACGTATCCACGCTAACTATTTATTGCCTTATTTCGAGGATTAGATATCCTGATTTTAATTTGACCGCTATATTGTCCGCTTGGCGCGCGGGTTCGGGGTCGCGCTTCGCTCGCGCTGCTTACGCTGCTTTGTTAGTTAAATCGCGATATCTCGGGTTCTATACAATATTTTTCAAATCTGAAAGAACCTACGTGAATAAACTATTTATAGCGGTTTAAACAATTAAATTGTTAATAACTAATTAACCGTTGATTTTTAGACAAGCCACCCTCGAAATTCTTGTTCAGCGGGTCAAAATACATAAAAAGCACTTGGGTGGAGCCCGTTACCCCTATCGGCCACGACCCCCCCCCCCCCCCCTGGCTCCTAGACTATGGGGCTCTGAGCACTCGAGTAAACATCAAAGAATTGAAAGGCAACATTTATAAGGAAGAAATGGAATCAGCTTATCTGTTCGACGAAGAGTGGACCCTCCTAATTAATATCAACCTCACAGGCACGGACGATAGGGTTAACTCAATACAGCGAAACTTACTACTTGATTCTTCTTCTCAAGACTATAAAAACACAAATCAAAATTTACCCCGTGAAACTGAATTTCTGAATCAAATTAGAGAAAAAACAAACAATAACTCTCGGTCACTATACATTCAAAGCAAATTAATAATACTAGGAATTCTGATTGACGAATTGAATGAAAACATGGTATTGCACACCCACAAATTTTAACGCTTATGATGTTGAAAGGAACACTTAGAGAATACGAAGTTACGTATAAAACGCGATACCATATTGATAACAGCGAAGAAAACACCCAGCACATCATGGATACTTCTACTATTAAAGTTGGCATTATCAAGAATCAACTTATGTATATTATTAGGATCCCAGTTATAAACAAAGAGGAAATGAAAATCCTTAGAACAATCCCTATACCTGAAAAGCTAGATACCGTATATGTTAGCATTAGCACTGAACATGAATTCTTATTAGTTAACCAAGGTAGCTTTTCTCCGATTGACAAAGACGAATTAGACAAATGTAAATGGATTGACGAACATAGGATTTGTCAAAGACAGCAACTTGACTTTTCACTTTACGCCACAGACAACTGCGATTCGGACTTAATTAAAAATATCCAGAAACATTGCGTCATTTCACCTTTTGTGCTCAGTAAAGAAAGCTTCATTAAAACAAGCAACGGTTACATTATAATATTAGTAGCAAAAACCTCTATCGACTTTATTTGCGAAAATGACATATACATATAATAAGAAACTAATTGGAACTTTCTCGATAACAGGAAATAAATGTAAATCAATTACAGAAAATAACAAACTACCTGTAAATTCACTTGTTAAACGATAAGTTAGTTAAACTTCCCACTATTGTTGACATAAATCAATTACCAAGCGCTAGAATCAGTCTCGATGAAAACAATAGCCTCCTGGATGATATACAAAGCCGGCAAAGAATTAAAACTTGGACCGAAAATGCTATGACTTCGCTTCAGTACATAGGTTACGCATCTATGGCCCTTGTATTACTATATGTATTATATAGAATGAAATGTATACACGGAACTATCAACGTATTAAAACATTGTTTCGTAAATTGCTATAATAATTGTAGTTTTGGTAATAGAGCCACTACGGAGCACGTTAGCACCCAAAATTCCATACCTATGTTGCAACGAGGCACCGACAATGCGAATTTTGTAATGGAAACTAATCGTGTCAATTGTGTAACGGAATCCAATAATGCGAATTTTTAAATAGAAACTAATGATACAAATTTGGTAGTAGAAACTAGGCCTGTAAGGCTCAGAAGAAAATAGAATTTTTAGAGGACTAAAAACAGTCTAAATCGAGGGGCGTAACAGAGGCTGCAACAAAGGCGTTATCTCCTCCACTATTCAGGTTAACGAGGGTTATCGGAGGTAGTGCATAGGCACTGCACGACAGTTCCGTTAACCCGCTTGACATATGTATATCACCATATCATACGTAATTAGTAAAGTGCTTTAATTCGTTACATCGAATTGACATTGCTTATACAAAATTTAACTTTTTATTCGGACCCGTCACATAAAAGGAAAATTTCAAATAAATGTTAATTCAACTTGAAATTAGAAAAGTTGTAATATAAAGGAAAAATTTGAATTAATCAACCATTCAATGCATTTATACTTTCAAATATTTATAAAATCGTTCCCCTAAGTAATAAGACTTAATTATAACTTACATAATTATTTCTTTGAACATTTTACAGAGCATGAATTGGTACGAACAATCATATTGCACAATCGTGAAAACAATTATATGTTGTCGTGATACACATTCCCATTCTCAGAATACAGAATGTATAGAACCACTTACATTTTTAAAAACTACTATACATTTCAAGTATTTCACTAAAAATTATAACTATGCTCATCTCGCCCCGGCCCCCTACTAATTACGGATATTCGAAATTTTTAGATTTTGAAAATTCGGGTTTTGATAGTTCGAGAATTTAATAATTTATGAATTTTTCTAGTTTCGTTAAATTTTTCTTTCGGAGTATTTCAATTTCATTAATAAAAATATTCTGTATTTTCTTTTCTTTTTGTTAATTTAAAATTACGGAAATTTTAATTTTTTGCAAATTTATGTTTAATTATGTAATCTCGATGATAAATGTCTGAAAATGATTTATTTATTCATTTATTCAAATGACTAACAAGTAGCCCAATTGAAAACGTAAGCAACAAGTGTATTTAATTTCAAGTTATCCTAAATCTAAACCAGACGCTATCATAGAAACGAAAGTATGAAGGGCCGAAGACAGTAAGACGTGTCTTATATACTTCATTCGCAATTCTGGTCATTCGAGATATTGGTGAGTGTTCGCAGAAACTGAATCTGAATTGACATACATGAAATACTTGAGACGGATCAGTAGAGCTTCGAAGATATCTACCCAGTACATGTAAGTTTACACTTCCGAGTAATTGAGGACATGTTATATTTCTATTGACTAACTTGTGCATAAAGAGAATACCTTGCGCTTTTCGATGAGACTTCAAAGAGCTGATATTTAAAACAGCAGCAATATGCGAATAGTCCTACGAAAATCATGAATTAGGAAGATCTAACTTTATTGCCGCCCATGAGAGAAACCTATGTTGAACTCTTTCCAGTTTTTTAATATGCGAGGCATAATGTGGAGACCAAACTTTTGAGCAGTACATCAGAATGGGTCACACTAACGCATCTATCGTGTATTGGAATTCCACAGGATGTATTGTTCCCGAAAAACGCATCGTTTTACACTTACAGATTTTCAAAGCCATCCCATTTTCCAGGCACCAAAGATACAAGGCGTTGATATCTTTCTGAACAGCAGAAGCCTCCTCAAGGAATGTGATAATGGTGTACATTTTCAAATAATAAGTCAAAACTATGGCCATAATAGTGGTAAATATGCGTATAATATCATTAACATAAATATTAAACAACAACGGACCTATGTGTAATCCTTGAAGCATGCCGGACGTTGCAATAAATTTGCGGGAGTATACACCGTTGAACTTCACAGCAAGCTACCAACCACTCACATAATTATTAAACCATTCTAGTGAATTACAATGAAATCCAAAATTCTCTAGTTTATAAATCAACCTCATATGATTAACCTTGACGAAAGCACACAAGAAGTCACTGTAGTAAACTACACTTTCAAGCGCCTCCACAAAAAACTGAGTGTATAAAGTAAGATAAGTACATTATGAACTACCGGAAATAAACCCATGCGGCTCCTTGCCTATAGAATTTTTATACCAAATTGAAAGTTTATCTACTAAGCTACTCTCAAAGATTGTTGCTATTGCGTTTATTATATTCAACGGTTGATAGTTCTTAACATCTGATTTATCATCTGCTTTGTAGATTGGAGCAATATAACTAGATTTCCATTGAGAAAGATAGAAGCCAGTAGATAAGGATTTAGTAAAAACGTGCCAAATTGACCTAGGGATTGCGCAACAGCAGTTTTTACTTCGCGATCAGACTGGTTTCCTGAAGTCTTAAATAGATAATGAAACACTCCCTTTCAAGCAAGCATATTGACTAAATCTCAAGAAAAATATACAAGATATTTATCGCTACGAGTTTTTCGCCATGGTACATATAATTCAATTGAGCCATACAAGACCGCCCAAAAATAAGTGACACAATCCTCTATGTGTAACTGATTAAACAATTCATCCCGATCTACTGTCCCCAAAAGGGAATTTATTACTGCATAATTTACATTTTTTAAATGTAGATGAAAATATATATCAGAGCTAGAAACGATTATTTTCTTAAGGACAAAAATATTTAGTGCAGGGTGGTATGCATCGCTGCGCAAGAGAGGATCAGACGATTGAAGCACAGCAGTGGCATACAAGGAAGTGAAAACCAAATCGAGAATCTTATCTGATGCTTTCTGAATTTGGTTTTTTTGGAAAAGGTTATAGAAACCACATTGTCAGAAAGTGCGTTTGCGTTGCCTATAGTGATAGGCCTCGGGCGAGTTTCGTCATCTCGCTTCCTCGTTTCCTCGAAATCTGTGGCTTTGATCTTCATCAGTTTTAATTCCTTTTTTAATGACTCTTGTCTCTTTGAAAATTTGGGCAAATAAATTACTTTAAATTCATCTGTCGTAGATTCAGGCGTTGAAGATGAAGCGTTAGGAGGCTCACAGCACTTACACCTACGTCCATTGAACGAAACCAGATTTCTTACGCGGGCAGCACAGCTTCTGTGATACATTGCATCACAATTAATGCACTCAACCGATTTCACTTCCGCTAATTTACAACACTTGTACATTGGTAATAAATTCGTACCCGAAATACTGCCGTCTATGGCAGTTCTTTCCGAGCTATCCGAATCGCAATGATAAATTAAGAACAATTACGTTGTAAATTTCGTAATTTCCCCCTAAAATAACTGCGGAATTTTCTGATACATTATTATATGAAATTGTAGGTTCCGGAAGCTACCATCATGGTTGCTTAACGCAACCAATCCCGACGCGACCGGAACGTGTACTTCATCTATCCTGCTCCTTCTGTCCTAGAAGGTAAGCAAGAGCAGGAAATTTACGCAAGAGACTTCGTACAACACTATTCCTTGGAATCCGGTCTCTAACCACGGATGATCTTACGCAACAGACGGCAGAGTTGGAGATGAAGGTTTCACATCTGGATACTTTTATTATTATTTTTTTCAAACTTGTTCTCATGTGAACCTGGTTTTTCATCATAGCCACAGACTAAGTCAAGTGACTGATGAGATGAGGACGTTATAAGTTAATCTAATACGATGTTTTGAATCTTTTGCGATGTTTTTTCACGAACAATATCAGGAGCATGGTGTAGTTTGGAGTTCGTCTTTTACTGCTGTTATTCTTACACAACGGCCGTAAGCGTTGAAAATGACAACAGCCGCCTCTGGATGCTTTCTTACAGCTACCATCCTTTTATCATTACTACATCTTATTTTTGTCTCAAACTTTGTAATGCAATAAAGTGATCTGATAAGAGTAGTGTGCCTAATTTGATATATTGCGCGAAGCCTGGTGTTTTACCCCATCAATCACGGACTGGGTTGCAGTCAAGTGCATGATCGGGGGCGGGGCTACAGCTTCAGGTATGATCCGAACCACCAGAACATCCGTATAGGTACATAGACAAATTTCCAGAGGTACCGGTTCAGGGATCGAACCCCGGACCTCAAACGTGAAGTCCGAGCGTCTAAGCACCTGAGACATTATTACTTTTTTCAAACTTGTTGTGCTTTCTTAGAGCTATTGGTGTTAATCAATTGTCCTGATGTTGTTTGTCGAGTTAAGAGAACTCTTCAGAATCAATCTGAGTCTTATAGTGAAGGCAGTCGTTAGGCTTTTCTTAACTATCGTATGCTGAATACCCTTAGATTCGAGAATACCCAGGTATTTATATGGCTCGCCCTCAGCCATTGCCTCAATGTAATTCTCGAAATCGTTCTCTAGCTCTGCTGTCCCTAACTCTCCTCTGGCTAAATGCATTATTCTGCATTTATCTAGTCCGAACTCCATGTGGGTATTATTGGAAAAATGGTTTGTGATATCGGTCACTTGCTGCAGTTTCTGGTCCGAACTAGCGTATAGCTTCAGGTCATCCATGTATAGAAGATGGATCACTTGATGAACATCCTCATTACCATGTATTCGGAACCCATGAGACATGCTATTTAGTGTTTTTCTCAATGAGTTCAACACTTAACAGAACCACAGTAGTACACTAAATGAGTCTCCTTGAAAGATACCCGTCGTAATGAGTATTAATCTAGTCATCCTTCGTTGTCCATGATTAAAATACTTGATTCTTGTACCCCAAAGTATCATCGCACGACTTAGAAAGTCGATGATGCGTGGGCAGATTTTGTATATCTTTAAGACTTCAAGCAAATAGTCATGTGTTACGGAAGGAAACGGTTGCTTGTAGTCAATGTATGCCATGTGCAAGTTTCTTCTATGTTTACGAGCTTGCGTCATGGCAACATCGTCTACGGTGATTAGACATTTACTGCCCCGCGAGTTTTCACAACATCATTTTGTTCTTCTGTTAGGATGCCATTCTTGTCGCAGTGAGAATATATCTTATCTGCAATGATGGCTTTAAGGCATTTTTAAATTGTTGTAAGACGGCTATTGGTCTAAATTCAGATACATTTTGAGCGTCTCGTTCTTTAGGCAACATATACGTAGTATCTTTGAGCATAAAGCCTCGCATCAGATCTGGGTGTTTGATGATCTCCTGAAAACACCGTGCCAACGCAGGATGCACACTCGTCAGGTACTTGTACCAGAAGTTCTGCACCATGTCCGGACTTGATGCTTTCCAGTTACTTGTCCTTTTCGAAACCTTTGAAACGTCTGAAGCTTTGATGTTAGTCAGCTCCATTTCAAGATTATTGCTTGCTCTTGCTTTCTCTAATTGAAGCCACGCAGCGTCTAAATTGCTTCTGTCGAGTTTTCCCCAAAAACCCGACCAGTAGTATGTCATGTCTTCCAATTGATCATTAATGAATCATGATAGAACCTTCTTTCATCTGCCTGAAAGGTTCGATTTTATTGCCTTCTTGCACTACTTTTCTAGTACCGACGCAGTCCAGCAGGAAGAACATCAAGTCTCTGCTGTTGGGATTCTATAATCTCATCCAATATTGCTAGAGTCGATGTTTCGATGTACCGGGGATGAATGATTTAATTAACATGGTGTATCAGCTTCCTGGTTCTATTTCTTTTCTTATATTAAGTCAATCGACCCAATTTGCAACTTACCTTGCTGACATCCATATTCAAACTGATCTTCCATGGTGGATTTCGATTCCTTCCTGGGGCAAAGACTGCAATTGTAGGCCTATTTCTGCGGCCCGACGTTCTAACGGCTGCCACAGCTGCACAGTATACTAGAGCTTGCACCTCTAACGCATTTTGTATTGCGTTCAAATGCATAGGTAACACCTTGCTATTCAGGTGTTCTATTAGTGCACGCAGATTATTTGTGATGTTCATCTTGGGCAGAGAATGTCTTTATGTTGGTTCTACATGTATGAACTCTAGTAAAGCATAACCAAACTTCCGTTCAAGGTGCTGTGGTTTTTCTGGGATTTTGCTGTTCACATCATCGTTATTAATGTCCGGATGTGATTCTTCAATCAGTTCTTCGTTGTCCACATTTTCCAAGGTGAGTTCATCAATAGGAAGCTGCTGTCCCACTTCCATTTTGATGGCAGCTATTTCAACAACCAAAAGAAATCTGTTTACAGATATTAAGCGTTTTTGGTCTACTAGGTTCTGCTCATTTATTCTTATGGCTAGAAAACTTCGCAAATTTTTATTGCAAATTCAGTCTTTTATTGCAATTTCAGTCTTTTATTGCAAATTCAGTCGGACGCCACGTGGGGTCCGAGCGGACCCTAATCACGTTTTTCAACAAAAACATTAAGAAAAAATCTGCCCGCTTCGCGGGCACATTCTCATGGCGCCCTTCGCGCGCGGCTCGCTGCGCTCGCAAGTTTGAGCGCGCCTAGGGCGCGCGACTGTTGGATCTCGCGCTTCGCGCTCGATTATGTATTCACCTCGCGCTACGCGCTCGGGCGTATTTACATCGCGCTTTACGCTCGGCTCCTCTAGATTTTTGATCTTCGTGTTCGACTTCGATGAAAAGAAAAAGTTTTGTTTGCAAATATTATAAAATTATCAAAACCTCTACATATTAAGTTATGTTAAATTTGTTTTTATTTTAGACTGAAAAGGAACTTTATTTACTCAAGATTCTATCGACCTTAAGGAACACATTCTCATCCAGACACTCGCGCCTCGCGCTCGATATTTGATTTGAAAATCATTTGAACCGTATGATAGAAACAAAAAAGTTTGAGCGCACTTACGGCGTGCGATTTGGTAAATACACAGAACGCGCACTTTGTGTTTCGTGTTATATGTTCTTCATATACAAATTACTAAATTTGTATTTGATTTCAAATGAAAAGTAATGATATAATTCAGGCGACAAATTTTATTAGTTAACATTTTATTTTAGCTTGTTCCGTTTATCAAAAAAGTTAATTTTTTCATTTTCAATATATTCTTACCACAAAAATTGATTACGGGTTTGTAAGTCTTTTTTGAATGCACAATTTGTGTTCATTTATATGTTTTCGTACCTTGCATTGTTTTTTCAAAAACTTGATTTTTTTTACTGTCAATGTTATTTTCACGAATAAAAAAAAACCACGCATCCTATCGAAACGTGAGTCACAATAAATTTGTACCTCTTCCTTGGATGAACAAATTTTGTTTCGGTCATTTTTTTCGTAGCTGGTAATATTCGTCTGAAAATTTGATTTTTCTATTTTCAATGCTGTTTTTTACGAATAAAACAAAAACTACGCGTCATATCAAAAGGTGAATGATAAGAAATTTGTAGATCTTTTTTAGGTGCACAATTTTGGTGAGATGATCTTTTCTGGTATCTTGCATAGTTTGACAGCAAAATGGCTTTTTTGATTTTTCATTAATTTTTTGTGCGATCAAAATTTGAATTTTTTATTTTTAAAAAAATTAAAGAAGTTGTTATGAAAATATTATAGGGTGTTCAGAAATCAACATTTTTCTTCTCTTGACTTTTTTTCATATCGTGCGTTTTTCGGCTTAAAATGTTCATTTTCGTTTGTTTTTTGGAATTTTGAAAATGCTATAACTCCAGTAATTTTTTTTTTATCACGAAAAGTCATAAGAATATTTTGTTCGTCATTTTGCGTACTACTAACAACCGTACATAGAATTTTCAAATCTTCAAAAAAAGTGTTCTCAAAAATTTTCAAAATGTGCTCACTTTTTGGATTTTCATCCAAAATAGCTGGTTAACGAACTCGTTCTCTATTTTTCGGCCATAAAAAAGTGTGCCAAAGCTCAATCAAATCTGATCATTTTATCGAAAGTTATCGTGGCTACAGACAGACAGACATACAGACTACAGACAGACAGACACCTTCGTAAAAATCGTTTTTTCTAGCTCAGGGGGTCTCAAAACGTGGAGATT
>CAKNYM010052832.1:74425-101070 GCA_932195095.1 Andricus curvator
GCAAAAAGCGAGGAGGCCTTAAAGGAAATGATGAAGAGGTTGAGAAGATACCTGGATAAGAACAGGTTTGAACTGAATGCGGAAAAGTCCAAGGTTATGGATTTCAGAATAGGAGGTAGAAGGGATAAGGAAGGGGAGTGGAAGTGGAAGGGAAAGGCGGTGCAGGCGGTGAAAGAGTTTGTGTACCTGGGCTTCTTGTTTCGGAGGAATGGCGGAGTGGATGGTCACATAAAAGAGAGAGTGAGGAGGGCAAATGTGGTGATGAGGCAGGTGTGGGGGTTGGGAAAGAAGTTATTCGCAGATGATTTTGGAAGGAGAATGAAATTGTTTGACGCACTAGTGATGAGTGTGCTATTGTATGGAGTAGAGGTGTGGGGGTGGAAGGAAAGCGAAGAGGTAAATAGGATACAGGAGAGATATGTAAAGTGGACACTGGGGTTGGCAAGGAACACGCCTAATTATATTGTCAGTAGGGAGACGGGGAGAACGAGTGTAGGGATTCTAGCGGGGAGTCGAGCGTGTAAATATGAGGAGAAATTTTTGGAAGAGGGGGGAAGTAAGCTGGTTAGGGAGTGTTGGTGGGAGAAGGAGAACAGGAGAGGGGGTGGGAAGATGGAGGTTGAAAGAGAAAGGTATTTTAGAACGAATCGACTGCATATGAATGAATTAAGAAGGATGCATGAGGAAGGAAGGAAGGTATATGAGTTGGTTAAGAAAAACAGCACGGAGAGAGAGAAGACAGCAGGGGAAGAGAGAATGAGAGAGACAAGGTTTAATGGGAACTATGTGTGGATTATGCCAAGGGCGAGAGCGCAATATTTGTGTGACAAAGGAGAGAAAGGAAGTCAGGAGCTTATAGCGAGGATGAGATGTGGGTGCATGGAGGGTTTCAATAGGTTCTGGCTCGCTAGGGAAAAGAGGATCTGTGAACTATGTGGGAAGGGGGAGGCAAGAGTGGAGCACTGGATGGAGGAGTGCGTGGAGGTGGAAAGGAGTAGGATAAGCATGGAGGTATTGATGCATGAAAGGGGGGACAAAAGGGCAGTAGCATGGGTGAAAGGAGTATTGGGTAAGATGGAGAAGAAGAGAAGGAAGGAGGAAGAGGAATGGAGAAGGAAAGATTGTAAATAGAGGAGGAAGTAAATATAAGTAAATGTAAATATTGTAAATAGTAGATAAGTATTAGGTATTAGTCGTGGAGGCAGAGTTTGGTAATGCGAGGCAAGCAAGAAAGTAGGGACATGCGAGCGAGGCGAGGCGAAGCGAGGAAGGCAATTCGATTAGAGCGAGCGGCGTTAGAGATAAGGTGTGGAAGGATGTTAGTTTTAAGGGTTAGTTTTAAGAAAATTCTGTAAAAAATGGAAGTGTAAGCAAGTCACTTTTTAAGGCCAGCAGGCTAAAAAATAAACGTTTATCTATATATATAGTTAAAAGTTTCTCATAAGGACAACCGCAGGATTTCGCCGGGAGCAGGTGCTAATCTGAAAAATTGCACCCGCTCCCAGCGAAATCGCGGTTAAATTTCAGCTGTAACCACGTCTCACGGCCGTGAGATAGGTGGTTACAGTCTGCGAAGAACTCAAGACGATGATCCGACAAAAGTCTCGTGCACCCTGAGGACACGGAGCGACCCAAGGACGACCGCCTTCTGCATTTTCCCCGCAAGTGTCTAAGAATTTTGTTGACACGCAGGGATGCTTTTCAGGCTATCAACCAGTGAAACCTTGGCACCTCCAAGAGCGCCGATGATCAAGACGATTAGCTTAACAGAATATTCCGGGTATAACCGTCGCAACTCCCTTATAAGGTCTTTATACCTCTCTTTCTTTTCTTTCTCCTTGGCTGTGACGTTTTTGTCAGCTGGTGCCGAAAATTCGATAACGAACATGGTTCGTTTCTCGAAGTCAAGGAGAACTATGTCAGGCCTCGAGTGCGCAACAGAAACAATTGTCGAGAATATGAAGTTCCAGTATATGCGGCACCTCTCATTTTCGACAATTGACTTTATTCCTCTAGGAGCGTTTAGCGGAGAGGTATTTGGGCTAATGCCATAAGAGTGACAGAGATGGTAATAAAGCACTCTTAGTGCCGCATTGTGCCTTTGGATGTAGGTCGTTCCCGCATGAGTTGAACAACTAGATAGTATGTGTCCTAGATGCTTGGGGTGTGCACGACACGCTCTGCAGCTATCATCGGGAATGTCTTGACTGAAAATGTCGCGACGGTATGCTAGAGTGGAAATGACACCGTCTTGACATGCCAAAATGAAGCTCTCCGTGCCCGACTTCAATCCGAGTGATCTAAGGAAATCAAACGTTAGCTCATACGACATCGACTGATCTTCCACATTTCTGTGGAAGATGCCGTGCATCCTCTTGTCGAGGAGCTGTTCGTGGAAGTTTTTCTCCTGTGATGGATAAGATTTGATGCATTTTGCTCACCCCTAATATTGAAGTCAAGGTCGAGTGTTTCAGCGGCCTCCTCCGCTGCTTTGTATAGAAACGCCCCTTTGCCCACTTCTTCGTGTTTCCTGACCATTTGAAGAAGAGGGTCTTGTCCATTTGCGACTATAATTGCTGTACCCAGAATAATCCTGTTGTGAAGACATTCAAGATTCAGTATTCCACGACCACCTTGACGGCGTGAGATGTAAAGTCGTGGAACAGAAGACTTAAGGTGCATGTTTTTGTTCATGTGCATAACCTTTCGGGACCCGTTATCGAGGGATCTGAGCTCGTCCTTTGGCCATGGAACTACTCCAAATGAATAGAGTACTACGGGGACGGCAAGCATGTTCGTTGCAGATACCTTGTTCCTCGCCGACAGTTTGGAAGACCATATCCGTCGGATGAGGCATTTGTATCTGCATCGGAGAGTATCCTTTATAGATGTCACGTCCTGAATGCGGCTCTGTGGCACGCCCAGGTATGTATAGGTCTCTCCAGCGCAAAGGTGTCGTATTGTTACATCCCGAAATTTTACAAAATTTGATGTAACGTCTATCTAGGCGCAACCAACATTACCCCACCTCTTTTAGGCTAACTCCATCAAGTACAAGCAATAGCAATACCGATCTTCTCTCAGTTTGAACCTAAGCATGGTAACTGCGCTACGGTCGGTAAGATAGAAACCGCATGATACTTAAAGTATTACCATGAGGGGATAAGAACTCAGAGAATAACGATAAGTTAGCACATGCTTGATTATTGGAAGACTGTAATTACAGACTCTACCGTTATGAGATAATTATAATTATATCCATTATCATGCGAATGTACTTATAATCTTAACAATGTAACAAGTAACAAGTTCAAAGTTAAATCCAAACAGAGAGAATATAAGTACATACGTGTGACTAAAAACTAAAACAATAATTTTAATGATATAATTTACAACATGAATGCAAAACCTAGATAGTAAGTAAAAGAACATATATATAGTCAGTCAATGCAGTAATCAAAAGTGTCTGACTAGATATATGGAAACACAATTAAGTTAACGTATAAAATCCGAACTCGTGAAAGGTGAACAGTAGAGGTGTACGATCGCTGGCCTCTGCGGTAGCTATTAGTCATCTCATGCAATAACAAGACTCGCGCATATCAAATGACCCAGAGCCGATCTAGAGAAGACATAATCGGTAACCGAGAGCGTCAACAGAGAAAACTTACATATTTGTCGTTCGCGTAACTTGATACTCATTACCGAGATTCAATCTTTCGATCGCACGTGCTCTTTCCACTATTGACATTGTACGTGCTCTTTACACTTTTGGACAAGCTTTCCACTTTTGACATTGTACGTGCTCTTTACACTTTTGGACAAGCTTTCCACTTTTGACATCGTACGTGACTTCTGCGAAGTCCAAGGTGTATATAAACCCCAACGCAACCCTTGTCAATTGTCTTACGTTCCTGGCAGTCACACCGACAAGTTCGATCTAAAAGTCGCGTGCTTTTAGTCTTACGTTCCCAACAGTCATACTGACAACTTCGATACACGAATCGCGTACTTCAAGTCTTCGAGAAATAAGTAACGAATCATCAAGTTGCGAACTAAGTCCCTTCGGTTTCGATCGTCGTATGAGTTTAATCCGGGTAAAGTCCGCTGTGTTATACATCCGTGAAAAGAACTCAAGAGTGGATTCGGTAGCTGATATAGGACCGTGAATCGCTCTACGGGTTAATTTTGATTGTGAATTCCTTTGCTATTACCCAAACCAACTCTGCGAGAGGATCTTGCCGTTGTCCTCCGATTATAGAGACGCAAGCGACAAACCAACTCTGCGAGAGGATCTTGCCGTTGTCCTCCGATTATAGAGACGCAAGCGACAAACTACTATTCTCTCTTGCCCTTCTACGAATAAGAAGGTACATGTAAGTCTAAATTTATGTAACTGTCAATCTTATCTATTATCTTTACAATAAATCGTTTACTCTCGTAACTATCTTTTCGTTATTTTGAGCACTGATTTAACGCAGTTCGCATAGAACTGACAAGAGACAAACGTACCCACAAATAAATAATTGGTCAGGTCTTACCAACCTGACATAATCAGCTCACTAGCCTCCCTCCTTCTAAACATTTTCCAACCTGCCCTCGCCTTTACCTCGGGACGTAACAGTATAACGCTTCTATCAACGAGCTCAGGATCTTCGGGGATGCCATTAAGTTTTCCTTTCTTCAAATTAACCTTGGTGCATTTCTCTAACCCGAAATCCTTGACAATTTTTAGAGCTAGATGTAGTTTCTCTTGATTCCTAGCATAGATCTTAAGATCATCCATGTAAAATACATGAGTGACCTTTTGCTTTCGGTTTACAGGTTTGCCGCAAAGATACCCTTCGGAATGGCGAAGTGCGAGAGATAGTGGCAATAATGTGAGGCAAAACAGGAGAGGGCTCATGGTGTCGCCCTGAAACACACCTCTCTGAAAGGTGATACTGTTAGTGATCACACGATGTTTTCCAGATGAGATAGTATATCTGGTTTTTCAAAGCGGCATTAATATCTCTATGCACCTCACGATGTTTGGATGAACCTCTAGGCTTTCCAACAGACAGATGATAAGTCTATGGGAGGTTGAATCGAAAGCTTTCCGGTAATCAATCCAGGCCATCGATAGAAATCGCTGATAGGATGCTGCGTCTTTACAGACACATCTATCGATGAGCAAGTTCTCCCGACATCCTCCTACGCCTTTCTTTGAGCCACGTTGTTCATACATCTCTCGCCACACAGGTCCAATTGTCCGAACAATCCTATCATTTAGGATAGCTGTGAAGATATTATACAGTGTGTTCAGACAAGTTATTGGCCTGTAATTCTTAGGGTCAGCTAAGTTGCCCGTCTTCGGCAGGAGCACTGTGCGCCCTTCCACCATCCACCCCGGAATAAGCTCTTCTGAAAATTCAGGCCAGATGCTGGGGGGTTGAAGGAAACTTCTTCCACCACAAGGTCTTGATACCATCTGGTCCCGGAGCGGAATAGTTCTTCATGCCTCTTAATACCGTTTTCACCTCCTCGGTAGCGATAGGTGGGCATTCCTCCTCAGCTGTTATGAGGGCATTGCACAGCTGCTTGAAGCTATTTATGTTCTTGGAGCCTTCTTCAAGTGGATGTTGGACTTCGTAGACTTCTCTCCAAAATGCTTCGACCTCCTCTGGTTTGGGCGGATGGTCGACAGTAACTGGAGGTTCTTGGAAGAGTCGAGATGGGTCAGACAAAAACTTTTTATTTTCTCTGACCCACCTCCCTCTCCGCTCTAGACTTCTCCTAGCGTTAGATAGTAGACAATATGTTGCCTGATGCTCAGTAGCTTTGACTTATTGATTGTGTGATGACGGATCCGCAGTTCGCGCGCGAACTGTCGAACCTTGGCAGTGAAAGTCCTGCCAGATGTTATGTAGTTAATCATACTCTGAATGCGGGACGTGTACTGTCTTGACCAGGCTATCTTTGTGCTAAGTTAATGCATTCGTCTTTTGGTCTTATGATCAACCGTTGGTTTTGTTTTACGGTTTGCATCTGCCAATATGAATATATATATATACAAACCGGCGAAACGCCCACATTCAGTGGACGAATCAACTCAAGGATGACTTGCTAGACTGCTACGATGCCAGCATTATCCATGCTCGCCGAGGCTTTATGGCGCGTATGCGCACTCTGTGGTACGAGAAACACCCAGAGCTTCAGCACGTTTCGCATCAGTCTTTGCGAAATCAAGCCGACTACCTCCGGAAAAATGGATATGTACGCGCAGCGCTTCCCCAACCGCTGCTTGATCAAGCTGCAGACGAAGATGAGGAAGCAACATTGAGACCAACCGCGGAAAGCAGGCACCTTCTGAGAGATGATCGCGATTTCAGGACAAGGAGGAACATTAACATGCAAGTTCCTCCTAAGCCCCAATATTTGGCTGAAATGGATGCCTCCCTTCGTGGAGATATCTCGCAAGCGTCCAACCTCTGGACAATAAATTGCTCAGTTTATGGTGCTGCGAGAGCTTTGGCTGATTCGAATCGGAGGCTAAAACCGACGATGGATCAAAAGACCAAAAGACGCTTACATCAACTGAACAAGAAGATTGGATGGGCAAGACAGAATGCGTCCCGTGTTCAATGTGTGATTTACTACATAACATCTAGTAGACCGTTCACGAAAAGGGTTCGAAAGTTCCCCAAGAACTAAGGATCTTGAATCACACACTGAACAAGTCAAAGCTGCTGACAATCAAGCAGCATATTGTTGACAAAATACGGCTGTTATTTGACGCAAGGAGGAGAATGCAGAAGAGGGAGATATGGATCACGGAGAATCAACAGTTTCTCGCTGAGCCATCGCGCCTCTTCAGCGATCTCCCTGTTTCTGTAAAAAATCCACCCAAGCCCAAGGAGGTAGAGACTTTTTGGAGAGAGGTGTACAAGATCCCGAAAACACTAGAGTTGAAAGAAGATACTGAAAATATCATCCGCTTCAAGAAGTTTTGCAACAACCTCATAAAATCTGAGGAGGAATGTCCATGAATCACTGCCGAAGAGGTGAAAAAAGAACTTAGAGGCACGAAGAACGTTTCCGCTGCTGGACCAGATTGTATCAAGAATTTCTGGTGGAAAAAGTTTACTTTTACACACCAACATTTTGCCCGCATATTCACCTCATATTTAAAGTCGGAGACGCCCATTCCGCAGTGGCTGGTGTTAGGACGCACTATACTCCTGCCGAAAAAAGGCAACTTGTCCAACCCAGAGAATTACAGGCCAATAACTTGTTTGAACACGCTGTATAAGATCTTTACAGCTGTCCTCAACAACAGGATTGTTCGACGAATTGAGCCTGTATGGCGAGAGATGTACGAACTACGTGGCTCGAAAAAAGGTGTAGCAGGCTGTCGAGAGAATCTGCTAATTGACATGTGTGTCTGTAAAGACGCTGCAGCCCATCAGCGCGTCCTGTCAATGGCCTGGATTGACTACCAGAAAGTTTCGATGCAACCTCTCATAGACTTAACATCTCCTCCAGAGCTTCTCATTTTTATATAAAATTTGGATTGAATATCTTTTAACGCTTGAACGGACACTTACACCACCAATACTAAGTTTTAAGAAGGCTAAGTACTTGTAAAGACCAAGACGTAGGTGCGGAGAGGGGACAGAACGCAACTGCGCTCTCCGCCCGAATTCTACCGGTGCACACGAGTTCCCTCTCGCGGTCAGAATAGCTATGGGTTGCCCCTCCGTTCCTTCTCTACTCTTAAACCCCCACCCTGAGATACTTTTGCGGCTGAGAGAGTTCCGTTCTGCAGGCGCATCAAGCCACCCTAGTAGAGGTTGATGATTTTCATTCGTCTCAACAGGTATCCTTTCGCAGCAAAAAATTTTCCTTATGCTTATTTTTACTTCCTTTCCCTGTTCTCTTTGTCTATTGGACTTTAAAGTTCTACAATTTTGAAGAGTTACAATTAAAAATTCTTTATTTTTTAAAATATAGAGTTGCTAAACATACAATTTACAAAAGTCAAATCAATTTTTTTACATTCCGCCACTATGTGAGCGAATGCATTAACATAAGTACTCACACAATTCCATGATGATCCCCTTATTACCCCGTGCCTTTTTCTCCACTACAATCAAGGCCCAGGTGAGGAAAGAGGATAGAACGCAACTGTACCCTCCGCATTGCTTCGGGAGTTTTTCTGATCTCGAAAGGGAACTCAAGTGCAGCCCTTTAGCGGGTAAAGAAGCACAGCAGGGGGAAAAGATATTATAAACGTAGATCGGTGCAAAGTTGGTTACCAGCGAAGAATATATAGACGGCGCGTCCGGTGAAAACTTGCAGTTTCCTTCTAGTCTCATCCACCCGCCGATTGCACCCATCAAAATAGTTTGCCAATATTCGCTTGGAGCACTCTTAGTAACTCCCGGCACCCCCCTCGATCCCCAGATACTCAGAAAATAAATTGAAAATTCAGAAATCAAACATACATATTAAGATTTCGATTTATCACAGAAGTCAAATTTAATTTTTTTCCGTTATTTTGTTAGCAGAAGACAACTAAAACGGGTTCGGGACGTTTCATTTTTGCCAGACCTAAAGTCGACGCCAAAAGTAGGTAACCCTCACTTTGGTCGCTCGCGACTCGTTACAAAAAATTGCAAAACGTGCTAGCCAGATACTTGTGAAAGTTTAAAGTCTCTCGAATTGAACGACATCTATATAATATTGTCCTGAAATTTTGTTACAATAGTTTCAGGCCTCACAGTCAGTTCTTTGACGTCAAGTTACTCTGATGTATGCACGACTTGTATCATGTTCCTGACACTTCCTGTAACAGTTGCAACGGCGGAAAGATCTTTTTGCAAATTAAAATTGATAAAAAATTATTTAAGGAGCTCTATGGGGTAAGAGCGATTGACAAAACAATAAACGAATTTGCAGCACGCAAATCGAGAAAGCGACATTTACAGTACTATTAATTTACTTGAGGTAGATAGTAAGATTTCTTAAAATGGAACGAAAATATGTAATTTTGCACGTAATCTAATAAAACTACCACAAAAGATATAGACTTGTTTTATTCAGGGCGACAATTGTTTTATTTGGGGTAGCGATTTTCGGGGCCCTGGGGCACCGCCCCAACTGCCCCATTGTAGTTACGGGCCTGCCAAAGGGTACTTTTTGTCACGCTCATAGGTTACTTTTTTCATCGTCAAAGGGTAACAAAATCAAGATAAATTCATAAGACTTAAAAACAATTCAAGTTAAATTCCGTAGAATTACAATGAATTGGAAACAATTTAAAAACATAAAAAAACTTCATTGAATTTAGTCAATTTGAAATGAGCTTAAAAAAATTTAGGAGAATGCAAAAGAATTTGACAAAATGTCTAAGAATGTAAGGTGAGGTTAAAAGACTTTAGGATAAATTAAATGAAGACTTTTAAAAAAAATTGTAATCCATTGCATTAAATAGAATTGAGCCAACGGCCATACCACGCTGAAAAACCCAGTTCTCGTCAGATCACTGAAGTTAAGCAGCGTTGGACGCGGTTGGTTGGTTTAATGGAGTGAATTTAGAATAAATCAAGCAAATTAAAAAAAAAATAAAGAGAATTCCAGACAATTCAGGGTAAATTGAAAAAAAATTAAAATCTCTTCAAATATTTGAAATCCTACTAATCTCTAGCCAAAGGAGTGACTAATGACTACAAAGTAACTCAAGTTAAATTCAAGAGAATTCAAATGAATTGGAAAAAATTCTACAAATCGAAAAAATTCCATTGATTGAAATAAAATTTGAGTGAATTTAGAGAAATTTATCGGAAATGATAAGAATTCGATGAAATTCATAAAAAAAAAAAACTGAATGAAGGAATCAAGTGAATTCAAAACAATTCAAAAATATGAAAAAATTCATTAAAGTGAGTAAGTTTGAAATAAGTTTAGAAAAATTAGAGAGAATTTAAAATAATTTGATGAAATGTCTACAAATTTAAGGTGAGTTTTAAAGATTTCAAGATTAATTAAACAAAAACTTTTTTTTAAATCTATTGAATTGAGTGAATTTAGAAGAATTCAAAAGAATTCAGGATAAATTAATCAGGAATTCAGGGCGCATTCAAAATGCATTGCAAAAGATTTTTGAAAATCTCTTTAAATCTGTGAAACCCTACTGTTTGAGATTCAAACTAGAAAAAATGATCCGACGGTGAAGTTAGGCGGGAAGGGTGAAAAATATGCTACGTTTCTCACTGGATCATGTTAAAGTTTATTGTACCCATTTTCAACGTGAAAATAGATACCTAGAAAAGTTAGTAAATACTAAATCAGTAAGTAGGTGACATAGTTAGTATATTATTAGTACTGATTAGTAGGAAGAGATGTGATTAACGAGACACATACGGAGGGATTACGTTCGTACACAATGAGTTACTCGGAGTCTCGGACAGTGCATTGAACAGTACTGACTGTCCCCCAGCCCCTCCAGGTACTCGGTCCCCCGAAAGAGTGAGTGGGCAGAATTACCAGGGCCGTACGCAATCCGAGATCACACGCGACCACGAGAATTAAATAGTATAAGCAAAAAATCTCCAATACCTACGAAACCCCGCACTTTTTGTGAAAAAATTCTTTGATGAAATCCAATAAAATATTTAAAACCTTGAAAATCCCTTGAAATTGTTCAAATCTCTTGAAAATTCCTTGGAATCTTTCAAAATACCCTAAAATATTTCAAAGTCTTTGAAATTCTTTCAAACTATTGAAATAAATTAAAAATTTCTGGGAATCGTTTAAAATTTCCTAAAATATTTCAAACCCTCTGATATCTTTTGAAATCCCTAGAAACATTTTAAAACTCTTGAAAATGCCTGAGAATCTTTTATAACACCCTTAAATATTTAAAATCCTTTGAAATCCCATTAAATTACTGAAAGCAATTGAAAATGTCTTTGTAATCTTTTTAAATAACCTTAAATACTTCAAACCCCTTGAAATCTTTTGAAATTCCTTGAAATGTCTCAAAGTTCTTGAAAATGCAAAGGAATTGAAAAAAATACCTTAAAATATTTCAAATCTTTTTATCATTTTATCAATTGATCCTCAGGACCAATTAAATATAAAGTTTTAAAAATTGAAAAAAAAATCCATTGAATGAAGTAAAATTGAGTACATTTAGAAAAATTCAAATGAATTAAAAAAATTCGAAAGAATTCCAAAGAATTTAAAAGAACTCAGGATAAATTAATAAGAATTCAGGGTGATTTCCAAAAACTAATTTCAAATCTGTTCAAGTCGTTGGAACCATACCAAACACCTCACTTCTCGTGAGTAAATTCTTGGAAATCCACTAAAATAATAATGTAATCTCGTGGCATTCTATGAAATATGATGATATTTCCTGAAATCCTGGAAAATTTATCAAAACCTTATAGATCATGTAAAATCGCGTCATATCTTCCGAAATTCTAGAGAATTCTTTATATTAAAATATTTCAAGCACTTTAAGTAAGTAAGTAAGTATACCATTAAGCCATTTCCCTTTCAGGGTAGGCGTCACACAACCCTATTCGCGTAGTGTTTCTACGTGGATAGTTACTTGTAGTAAATAACTACAAGTGTGGGCTCACCACACCCACGACGGGCCAACGGCACGCAGTATTCTCCAATGGTCACCCATCCAAGTACTAACCGCGCCCAACGCTGCTTAACTTCAGTGATCGGACGAGAACTGGTTTTTTCAGCGTGGTATGGCCGTCAAAATCCCTTCAAATTAATAAATATAATAAAAAAATTCCTTGGAATCTTTTAAAATTTTCTAAAATATTTAAAATCTTTTGAAATCTCTTCAAACTTTTAAAAGCTCTTGAAAAATCCTTAGAATTTTTAAAAATACCATAAAATCTTAAAATCCTTTGAGATTATTGACATCTATTAAAAATTTCTCGGAATCTTTAAAACTACCCTGAAATATTTCAATAAAATTCAAGACAATTCAGAAATAGGTATAGAATATATATTGAATAGTGATTAACCCGTGAGTTATATCATGCAGAATACTCTATTCTTCATGAGTTATTTATTGAAAGAAAAGTCACTATAGTGACTTTACCTTAAAAAAGTAAGTGAAAAGTGATTTGAGATAAAAAGTGACTAATAGTGAAGCTTTGATCTTATTATACATTTTTTTAAAGTACTATTATGGGCTGCAAATAGGATGCCATAGGGACTAAATCTTGAAAATAGGGTACTTTAGGGACCTTAATTGAATACAGGATACAATAGGGGATATAGGGACCGGTCCGTGAGGCCTGTAGTTTTGATGTAAAACGTGCCAAAAAACAAGTTTTTGGAGGTACTTTTTTCAATCCTCGACTTTCGAGGCTTTCCAAAACGAGCTAGACGTATTAAAAAATCTAAAAAGTCTAGAATGGAGTGCAATTTTCCGAATTCCGAAATATGAAATTGCCTACTATTTACAGACCGGTTTTCACAAACGTATCATGTTGAACGGAAATAAGGACAGGAAGTTGTTTTATTGCTTAAAATCTGCAGTTTTGTAACGTGATTGAAGTACACTTAAAAAAAATGAAATTACACGCGAAATTCAATAGTACCAATTTCGATTCAGGCGTTCCAAGAATTACGCCGCAGCGGCGGTTTCAAGTGAGAGGAGCCGCGGGGGGGGGGGGGGGGGGTACCATGGTCACTCATGCATGACAAAACAGTAGCATAGCGATTAAGACCAGTACCCCAACGGCCTAGCTGGTAACTGCGTCACGTTGCGCAACATTACGACACGGCCCTGATGTATACGTTTTGGTGAATTTCAATTCAAGTCAAGGTCAGAATCAAACCCGTGCTACAATTTAAATTCGCGTGTAGATCAATATTTCGCGAAAAAATCCTTTTCGAATAATTCTGGATTTAATGAGAGTAGCCACCGTTGAAAATGTGTCAGAAAAAAATATCCATTTCGCGTCAATATGGACCTCAGCAGCAAGGAAATCCGGCTCACCCTCAGATTCACAAATGGGAGGGTAAAAGGCAGGGCCGTCTCAACAACTTAAAGGTATAATAGTCCAAGGTCAGGCATATTTTTAAATTTTTGTCCCAAGTGTACACAATTCATTCCTAATGCACAATACGTCTTTTGCCATTGATAAACAAATAATTATTCATTACAAAATCTTGATGTTACCAGTTTTTATTACTTTCTGGCCATTTTTTAATACTTTTGTGGCAAAGAAGTGATTGTAATTGATTAAAAATGTGTGATATATAATATGTTTTTTCATTAAAAATAAGAACAATGATAATATTATTTTCGCGATCTTATGCTGAAAATACGTGTGCTCCTAGTCATTGCAGCATATAGTAAGTAAATAATTAATTGAAAGTAATTAAATATCAAATGTAATTCATTAATTAAATCAGTTATAAATAATTTAATAAATTAATTTTGTATGGGATTAAGTACTCATTTCCACGCCACCCCTTACCAATTACAACGAATTACATCACAACTTATCAATTACTTACTATATACTCCAATGGCTGGGACCACACGTATTTTCAGCATGAAATCGCGAGAACAATATTTCCAAATACTTCATTTCAGTTATTGTTCTTATTTTCAATGCAAAAAACTGGTCACATTTTTAATAAATTAATATCATTTTTTGCTACAAAAGAACTCATAAAGTACTCAAAAGCAGTGATGACAAGATTTTGCTATAAAAAATTATTTAAAAACTATTTGTTTATTGATCAAAAATATATTACACATTTTCAATCAGTTGCAATCACTTCTTGGCCACAAAAGTACTAGAAAATTGGCAAAAAGTAATCAAAACTGGTGACGGCAAGATTCTGCTATGAATAATTACACTGGAAAGTAGATGTATAGGCTGCGTTCTAACGCAAGATTCCTACCTTACCGACATCGAGAAGATTTTAGCTGTAGTGGTTCGTGTCTGTGCTAAATTTTTCTTGAAAGTGGTTCATGTCCGTGCTAAGCTTCTAGAACATTCTCCGGGGTCCTGATGACGTCATCATGCATTCCTACCTTACCGACATTGATACAAGAGGGGTACTGGACCTACTTTACCGACATCAAGAACATTCTGCAGCTGTCGTCAGAAAATAATATTGCGCAATCAAGCATGTCGCGTAAATACTTTCAAAGTTATATTTTGTTTTGTCCTGTCAATTTCTACTGCGTTATATAGTTATTGCAAGAAAAACAGGGATGATTTTTCGCGTTTCTAACTCCAAAAGTAACGCGGAGTCTGGATACGCGTTACAGAACGGGTTCTAAGCCACTTTTACAAGACGAGTTCTAAGCCGCGGGTTCTAAGCCACGGTTTCTAAGCTACTTTTACAAGACGGGTTCTAAGCCACGGGTTCTAAGCCACTTTTACAAGACGGACTCTGGATATGTATTCTCGGAGGGTCCTGATGATATCATAGAATAATATTGTACAATTCTGAATTCATGCAACAACAGGTTCAAGGTTATTTCTTATCTCAAGCATTTTTCGCGTAAATACTTTCAAGGCTTTATTTTGCGTTGCAAAAAAAATTATATCCCAAACGTGTCGATTATAATGTAGAATCTTCTAGAATTTTTGAAGATAAAGAGGAAGATACAATTAAAATTGAAATTAAAAAATATTTGAATAATATAGTTAAGAAATTGAGGCGCCGGATGCAAGAAGGAGATATATAATTATTTTGCTGGAGTGGGGAGGCCCCTGAGCACTCGAAACTACAGTATTCAATTTTAATTTTTGAAATATATATCCTGAGTGAAAATTTAATTTTGCATCTTTTTCTTCTTATAAAAAAAGTTGTAGCTTTTTTATTTTTCGAATTATTTACGAAAAACTGTTTTTTTCTTTGATCAAAATATTTTGATTTTTTTCTCTTCAACTCGCCACAAAATAGCAGGTTTTTGATATTTTGTAATAAAACTTATCAGGAATATGCATTGTCATGTTCTGCGACCGATGACGTTAGCAAATGTTCAAAATGTTTATTTAAAAAATTGTTAATAATTTTTTTCCAAGACGGTGCATAATTCGTGCACAAACAACTTCTAGCGTTTCGGGACTCAAGCGAATTTTGAACAAGCGAAAACTGTCAGCGAGAAAGTTGTTCAGAAAGGTTCAAGGAAGTTTTCTGGAAAGTTTTAGCTCAATTGGAATAGTAGTTACCACACTGTTGATGTTTTAATTTGCCGGCGCGATGGAATTTACTCCGCGTAGACTACAGCCCGGCCGGTAAACCGCTACCCCAGTGGAGTAAATTCCATCGCGCCGGCGAATTAAAACATCAACAGTTTGTTAACTACTATTCCAATTGAGCTAAAACTTTCCAGAAAACTTCCTTGAACCTTTCTGAACAACTTTTTTGCTCACAGTTTTCGCTTGCTCAAAATTCGCTCGACTCCCGAAACGCTAGAAGTTATTCGTGCACGAATTATGCACCATCTATCAAAAGAATTATTAACAATTTTTAAAATGAACATTTTGAACTTTTTCTAACGTCATCGGTCGCAGAACATGACAGTGCATATTTATGATAAGTTTTACTACAAAATATCAAAAACCTGCCATTTTGTGGCTAGTTAAAGTGAAAAGAATCAAAATATCTTGATCAAAGAAAAAAATAGTTTTTCGTAAATAATTCGAAAAATAAAAAAGCTACAACTTTTTTCATGAGGAGAAAAAGATGCGAAATTAAATTTTCACTCAGGATATATATTTCAAAAATTATAATTAAATACTTTAGTTTCAAGTGCTCAGGGGTCTCCCCACTCCAGCAAAATAATTCTATATCTCCTTCTTGCATCCGGCGCCTCCATTGTCTAAAGGAATAAAGCATTTCTTATGGTAGGTCATATGTTCAGGATTCTTATCGCTTCATTCTGGCATCGAGTAGCGAGCAAGGACTAGAGAGATAACGTCCAGACTTGTTTTAGCCGTTTATATTTCAGAAGCAGCATTCATGCATCGACAGTCTCAAGCTGCAGACATTTCACTAGACTCTGCTTTCGTTCTCTAGAGATCAGTTCTTTGTACTGCTCGCAAAAGTTCGCTTTCTTAGTCGACCCACACAGTTTGATAATCATTCTTTTGCCATATGCTAGGTCCCGTCAACCTCTCGACGTGTTACATGAAATAAGATACTACAAACAATTTCGAGACCCAAGAGAGAGAGGGAGAGATAATACAGCGTGTTTTTTATTCCAGGCTTTTTCACACCTGCTTCAACTTATTTATATTAAGAGTGCACTGTCCAACACTTATCGCTTCTTAACGATACTTGATATGAGGTCACATGCCTTGTTTATTCACAGATATATGCTCGTTTTTCAGCATCTTTTTCATCTCTTATTTAGAAAGGGCAATTTTGCCTATTACACGTTGAAGATTTAAATTTATAAAAAAAATAAGCTAAATACAAAACAAATATTTTAAGCCATTTTACAAGACGGAGTCTGGATATGCATGTATTTTGTTCATTTTCTATGAAATCACATACCTTTTTTATTCACAGATATGTTCTCGTTTTTCATCTCTAATTTCGAAAGGCCAGTTTTGCCTATTACACTTCAAAGATTTAAAATGAAATTTAAAAAATATGAAATTAATGTAATAAAATGTTTGGAAATTTTCAATCATCCACTAAGGCTATTGTATAATATAGTTTTATAGAAATCGAGGATGATTTTTTATTGCTTCCCTGCTAACTAATTTTATTCAGCAGTCAAATTTTTTTTTCTACAATGTTGAATCGTTTTAGAACTTTGAAATAAAGAGGTAGATATTACTATCAGAGACCATAAAAACCTACCTTACCGATATTCTACAGCTGTAGTGCTTAGTTTCTAGAACATTCTCAATAACATCATCAACTTTTACTGCGCAATTTCTGGAAAGAATTTTCGCAAACAAGTTCAAGGTTATTCTAATGACGCATTAAATTTTGCGTTGCAAAAAATTATATTCCAAACGTGTCGATTATAATGTAGAATCTTCCAGAACTTTGTTGCATCATATGATGCAATATCTGGCAACATTGCGCAAAAGTCTCCAGAAAAATGGTAGAGGGGGTAAGCGTCTATAAAAAAAGCTATGTGCTTAGTTTCTAGAATATTCCTGATGATGACATCAGCAAACTATACTGCGCCATTTTTTTCGTAAACAAGTTCAAGGTTATTTTTAAAACTCAAGGATAAAGCGGAAAATGAAAAAATGAAAATAAAAAATATTTCAAGCCAAACGAATAATATAGGTAAAAGAGTACCTAAAGGAATAAAACATTTCTTATGGTAGGTCATATGCTCGGGATTCTTATCGCTTTATTCTGGTATTGAGTAGCGAGCGAGGACTCGAGATAATGTTCAGATGTGTTTAAACGTTTTGAGTTTACAAAAAAAAAACATGTGATGCACTGACCGCCTAAGTCTGCATACATTTCATTAGTCTCTACTTTCGTTCTCTAGAGATCACTTCTTTTTTACTGCTCATGAAAGTTTGATTTCTTAGTCAACCCACGAGGTTTGATAATCATTATTTTGCCATATGCTAGGTCCGTCAGCCTCTCGACGTGTTACATGAAATAAGATACTGCAAACAATTTTGAGACTGGAAAGAGAAATAATACAGAATGCATTTTATTCCATGCTTTTTCACAGGTGCTTTGACTTATAAATATTAAGGGTGCTCTGCTCGACACTTGTAGCTTATTAATCATATAAAAACACTTGATATGAAGTCACATACCTTCTTTTATTCATATATGTATGCTCGTTTTTCAACACCTTTTTCATCTCTTATTTGGAAAGGCCAGTTTTTCCTATTAAATGTTGAAAATTTAAAATAAATTTATAAAAAACAAGCTGAATACAAAATAAATATAATCAAATATTTCGAAATTTTCAATCATCCACTAAAGCTACTATTAGTAGATCAGTAAGGCTGGGTTCTGAACCAAAAAGTAAGATGGAGTCTGGATACGCATTATAAGACGGGCTCTGGATCTCACTTTGAGCCACTTTTTACAGGACGGACTTTGGATATGTATTCTCAGAGGGTCTTTTGATGACATCATAGAATAATATTGCGCAATTATAAGAACCAAATTCATGTAAACAGCTTCAAGGTTATTTCTTATCTCAATTAAACATTTCGTGTAAATACTTTCAAGGTTACATTTTTCTTTGTCCTTACATTTCCTACTGCGTCATATAGTTATGAGAAAAAAAAACAAGGATAATTTATTGCTTCCTTATAGATAACATATTCAACTAAAAATTCCTGTCTTTATTTAGTGTGCAAATAATTCGTGAAAAAATATTCTGCAGTCTAGAAAAACTTCTGGAACTTTGGGATATATTATTAGAGAACATTCTACAGTTAAAGTGGCTCATGTCCGTGCTAAGTTTCTGCAATATTTTGACAACATCATCCTGAATTCCTACCTTACCAACATTGATACAAGAGAGGTACTGAACCAGTGAGACAGAACCACTTTTTCACGAGAGGGCTGCTGAGCCAAATCTATGTATTTAGATGCAAGATATTGGACCACTAATACAAGAGGGATACTGAGCCACTTTTTTACAAGAGGGTTACTGAGACACTTTTCTGAAGGAGAAAGATGCATCTCTACTTTACCGACATCAGGACCATTCCACAGCTGGTCACAAAATAATATTGCGCAATGGGGTTGTTGCATATTTTCAAATTTTTTTTTCCTAGTAAAATTAAAAGAACACCAAAAAATAATGTAACTACGGAAGGAAAGTTTTTTTAAATCAAATTAAAATTTTTTTTAATGTTTAAAAAGTATATTTTTTGAATTTTTTCGGGAAGTACTTTGCAGGAAGTACTTCATTCTGATTAGCGCGGTTGTCCGGTTGGTGATGGAATATAATATGGTCGCTAGCGACTGAATTGGTAAACAGTAAACATAACCTATTGTAAAAGATATTCAAAATGCCTAGAATTTCACTGAAACCCGGCTTTGTAAAGTGTAACAGTGTGAATGTGCCAAAAGTCGACATGTGTGTCACTTCTGTGCCTATAGGCAACCTTATGAATATTTTGTGTGGATCGTCTTTGCTATTGCAGTTGCAATCAGGTACGAAACATTTTTTTGTTGAAAAGACTGCCATTATTATACATGTGAAATGTAAAGCGAAAGAAATCCGACTAACGTGTGCTCGTGATTCCGAACATATGATTGACTAAAATTTGAGGTTATCTTTGGAAACATTTCATTCTCACGCACTTGAATGATATTATTCATTACTTTTTAAGGTTTTATATTTTAAGCAGAATTGTATTTCTTTTCGACAATTATAAGTAAATAAATATCTCTGTTAGAAATTGTAAATTGAATTTTCGCCAGCTGTCTGCTAGATACTTCGTTAGTCAATAGATCATTATTCTGATTGGTTACGCGCTTTTTGGGAAGTGACGTTTCAAGGTCACAGAGCTTTTGAATAGGGATTTCAATACTTTTCTTTTCTTTCTTAAAAATGAGCATATATCTGTGAATAAAGAAGGTATGTGACTTCGTATCAAGTGTTTTTATATGATTAATAAGCTACAGGTGTCGAGCAGAGCACCCTTAATATTTATAAGTCAAAGCACCTGTGAAAAAGCCTGGAATAAAATGCATTCTGTATTATTTCTCTTTCGAGTCTCAAAATTGTTTGCAGTATCTTATTTCATGTAACACGTCGAGAGGCTGACGGACCTAGCATATGGCAAAATAATGATTATCAAACCTTGTGGGTCGACTAAAAAAGCGAACTTTTGCCAGCAGTAAAAAGAACTGATCTCTAGCAGAGTCTAATGAAATGTGTGCAGCTTGAGACTGTCGATGCATGAATGCTGCTTCTGAAATCAAAACGTCTAAAACAAGTCTGGACGTTATTTCTCTAGTCCTTGCTCGCTACTCGATGCCAGAATGAAGCGATAAGAATCCTGAACATATTACCTACCATAAGAAATGCTTTATTCCTTTAGACAATCTCTTCACTATATTATTCAAATATTTTTTAATTTTAATTTTAATCTTATCTTCCTCTTTATCTTTAAAAATTCTAGAAGATTCTACATTATAATCGACACTTCTGGGATATAATTTTTTTTTTGCAACGCAAAATATAACCTTGAAAGTATTTAGCCAAAAATGCTTGAGATAACAAATAACCTTGAACCTGTTGTTGCATGAATTCAGAATTGTTCAGAATACATATCCAGAGTCCGTCCTGTAAAAGTGGCTTAGAACCCGTGGCTTAGAACCCGTCTTGTAAAAGTGGCTTAGAAACCGTGGCTTAGAACCCGCGGCTTAGAACGCGTCTTGTAAAAGTGGCTAAGAAACCGTGGCTTAGAACCCGTCTTGTAACGCGTATCCAGACTCCGTGTTACTTTTTGAGTTAGAAACGCGATAAATCATCCTTGTTTTTCTTGCAATAGCTATATGACGCAGTGAAATTGACAGGACAAAGCAAAATATAATCTTGAAAGTATTTACGCGACATGCTTGAGATAAGAAATAACCTTGAAGCTGTATGAATTCAGAATTGAGCAATATTATTTTCTGACGACAGCTGCAGAATTTTCTGGATGTCGGTAAAGTAGGTCCAGTACCCCTCTTGTATCAATGTCGGTAAGGCAGGAATGCATGATGACGTCATCAGGACCCCCGAGAATGTTCTAGAAGCTTAGCACGGACATGAACCACTTTCAAGCAAAATTTAGCACGGACATGAACCACTTTCAAGCAAAATTTAGCACGGACACGAACCACTACAGCTAGAATATTCTCGATGTCGGTAAGGTAGGAATCTTGCGTTAGAACGCAACCTATACATCTACTCTGGAACTTAGAATTATGCACGCTTTCGTGCATTTCTTGTCGTGGCCTTCATCCTAAATTCAGAAAATCCAAACGTAAACAGACAGGGTCGCATAAAAAATCATTTCTGTTGGATTTAGATGCATGACGGAACCTGATGCAACTAACGCGCTTGGAGCGCGGCCCTCGAGTTGTTTGTTACGCTGGACTGAGCGCAGCCTCTCTATCGGCCCAGCGGCTCTTCTTATCACAAAACTGCGGATGCCATCAGTTCTAAGAGCACCGTAAACGCGGACTCCTTAATTCCAAGCTCCAGTGAATTTGTTTATCAATGGCAAAAGAAGTATTGTGCATTAGCAATGAATTGAGCACACTTGGAACAAAAATTTATAAATATGCCTGGGTCTCAGACTTTTACATCTTTAAGATGTTGAGGCCGTCCACAGTGAGGTGAAATCAAAAAACGAGGTTCAAAATGACATTTAGTACGCAATTATGCACCGATTTTAGATTTTTTTTTAATTCAGGACTAAAAGTTTCAGAAAATGGTGAGAGTAGATTTTTTTGTTCATTTAATGTTTATGTTAATGCAAACAGCGAAAAAAGTGTCAATTTTTTTTTAATTTCATTTTTTATCTCCTAGACAACATTTTTCTTATAATTCCCGTCACTTGGATTCAATGCAGAGAGGTAGGGGAGCGGCGGCGAATGCGGCGCATATAAAGGAAAATGCACGATTAAAATTCAAGTATAAAGTAAAATATTGTAATAAAATATATTTTTTATGCCAATATCTTACCAATGCTCTATGCATGGAGATCATTTAACTGAAGTTCATTAAAACAGTTAATTAATGTGTTTTCCAAAAAGAGCATCTGCGCCAAGTTGTCCTACCTTGTTTGGATTATGTCTGCCGAAATTTCAAGAAAAAATGTTTTTTTAACAGTGCAGAATGTCTCAAAATAATTTAAGGGTTATGTCTGCTGAAACGTCAAGAAAAAAATTTGTTGTTAACACTGCAGAATGACTCATCAATATGAAAAATAACATAATGAAGGATACATTTAGATAATTATCAATGGGGAAACTTTTTGAACAATTCTTTATATAAAACTATAATATTAAGACAAGGTAAACTCCGAATGCGCCATATTAGTCGCATGTGAATAGTATTTAATAACGATTTTTTAACTAAAAGATTTTTAATTTCCTGAAAATGTTAAACTTTAAAGCATTCAAGAAACTCGGAACAGTATATTTCCAAAAAATTGTATGAGTTTAGACGAAACTTCTGTAATTTTGTACTTGTTTTTAGCTACTCTGACAATACAAGCGAAAGAACCAAAACTATCTTTCCATCATAAATATCAGGCAATTAATGTAATTATCCCAATTTTTTAATAATGTAACGTTGAAAACATATATACATGTAATGAAACTACCTCTACAAGCAGAAAATGCGTTAATATTCGAAAACTCGATCGCGCCACATTAGCCGCCGCGCCGCATTCCCCGCCGCTCCCATATTAGGAAGGAAAAAAATTGTTTACTTGTGAAGTTAATTGTTAGAAACAAATTGTATATAAAATAATCGACAATAGGCGATATTCGTCTTCAAAGTATATTTCTGCTCTGAAATTATTTGCTTTCATCGTTAGGATGATAGGTGGCCATTAAAATTTCGGTTGTGGCTAGTCGTCCCGAAAAATTGGGGGAGTTGGAAAAGGGGATGGACTAGTCGTCCCGGAAATTCGGGACAACTAGCCAAGCTTATGAAAAATACTTCACTACTCATCCCGAATTTCCGGACGAAGAGACACTCCGTAAAATTTAAGATTAAATGTTAATAATGAATTATATAAGCAAATGTACATCGCAGACTTTTAAACAGTTTAATCGTTTTTTCTTCTAGTCTTATTGTAACTATATTACCAATGATGTTTTCTGAGAAAATGTTACCACCCGTAAATATTTGTTTCTAATAATAATAATATTACACAGGCCCACAAAAAAAATTTGTTTTCTGAGTTTCGGATGCCACTATGATATTCCTATGTATTTTTTCCCGCTGAAACCGAATCCGCGACCCGTTTTACCCCTACACGTCAGGATTTTGATATAACCTCAAAAAACACCCGAAAACTCACTAAAGCCAGTAAAATCATTTACCCCATACCACATTCATCCCCCCCCCCCACATTGGTAACCCTATTACTCCATAATATCATAATCCCCTACCCTCTTAATACTATAACTCCATAACCTCAAAACCCCGCTTACCCATGACTATGTTCCACAAGAAAAACTCACGAAATTGTTCTGTTTTCCTCAGCCCTATCCGACTTCCAAGCTTTTGCATGGATGGCATCCGTAATTATATACTTCCAAGTGGTAGTACCAAAAAGATCCGACAGAGAGCGCCACTACTGCCTCTACACAGTTTAACAGTATCTGTTATGGGATAAGAATGTGAATAAATAAAATAATGTTTTTTTTCACTACAAAATAAATGTTGAATCTATTACAATAGATTCATAGACTTTCAATAATAATTTTTACGAAAAAAATCTGAGGAAATAGTGATAGCGATAGAGAAAATAGTTAAAAATACATATGGTTTTCCACACAGTGTCAAAGTATTATAAAGATTGAATTATTAATAATTAATAATAATGTAATTAGCTGACGGAATAATTCACCTGGAAATATAATTTCAAAATTAATTTACATAATTAAAAAATAATTGATGATATTAAGTGATATATGTTATACTTAGAAAAATAGATGTAATTGTTTTTAAAAAGGTATTTTAAATTTGTAGGTAGGAAAAATAATTTATTGGTGATAATCTTATTTTTGTTGATAAATAACATCGATAAAATTACTATATTATTTGCAACATTATCAATTCATTTTAAAATTAACAGCATTGTTTTAGATAGTAAAATCACATTCGAGAATCACATTGATTGAATCAATCACATTTTAAAAGTCGTATTCGTTGTAATAAATATAATATTTTACATTTACTTTTTACATAACACATATTTTTAGTAAATAATAGCAGTACAATGCTATACTATTTTCAGTTATATAGCTAATAAATCACATTCTAATAGTCACCCGTCGTACTAAATATTAAATTATGACTAGTTTTAGTCTTCATATTCTTTGGGAAAATTCTATCTAAAAACTGGATAAGCACTTAATTAAAGCTCTTAAAATACAAAAATTAAATTTTTTTGAATTCAATCATTCAAAAAATAGTACAATCAATATTAAATTACTTTCATTGGACAAATAAAATTGCTTAAGTCATTTATTCAGCAAAGTGTTCAGTTTGCTTAAGTTGTGCAAATACAGTTAAAAAAAATTATTGCATAAAAAAATGATAGTTTGAAAAAATCCTTTTACCGCAATATTCATTTGATTTTTAAATAATAAAAATATCTAGTTCTGCACTGCAACCTTTCAAAATTTATTATTGCAGCTCGCAATATACGTGGACAGGCATTCTAGTTACAGTTGGATTTTTTACCAAACATTGTATTTTGCCAACAAAAAGATTGAGGAAAAAAATAATTATTATTTTTGTTCATATTAAACTGAATCTTCTAAATCAATGTTTTGACATTTCTTTGAGGTTAGAATAGAGTCGAATTCCATTTGCTCCTGAGAAAGAATTTAATTTAAATAATTTTTTACTATATTTTTGTGATAAATTTCTTCTCCTTAATATAGGCTGTGAATATTCATTTCACACTGCGAATTTCATTCATGTTTTTTAAATGTAAAAAGGTAAAAAATATACATACCGATGCCATAACATTGCCAGCAGGATCCTTCACTTCGCGCTTCCAAACTATATCCTCATATAAAAAATGCCCTTCACAAACTAGCATCCCCGGTTTTAATATGTAATCTTTCCTCGGAATCGCCTTTTCCCATTCTAGTAGTCTATTTGCTTCAGATGGAACCGTAAAATGATGGCACTTTTCTTTATTAGGGACATCGTACCCCGAATCACAATTCGGTACGATACATCTGTGTCCAACCATTTTTAGTTTGCAAAAACTTCCACTAAGTATTTAGAAACAATATTGTATATGTCACATCACTTAACTATTGTCAATAGAAAATAATTTTAATACTAAATATTACTATTCAATAAGAGTCCATAACAGATACTGTTAAACTGTGTACAGGCAGCAGTGGCGCTCTCTGTCGGGTTTTTTGGTACTGCCACTTGGAAGTATATATTTACGGATATCATTTCATGGAGTCGGATAGGGCTGGTTTTCCTGAACCAGATTTGTCTACTAAATGAGGTTACGGGGTTTTGAAGTTATGGAGTTATGGTATCACGAGGTTAACGGGATTATGAGATTATGGGGTTATATGATTAGCAATTTTGTTGGGGGGGGGGAGTGAAAGTGTTATGGGGTAAATGATTTGTCCGGTTTTAGGGATTTTTCGGGTGTTTTTTGAGGTTATGTCAAAATCCTGACGTGCAGGGGTAAAACAGGTTGCGAATTCGGTTTCAGCGGGAAAAAATACATGGAAGATCATAGTGGCATCCAAGACTCAGAAAACAAATTTTTTTGTGGGCCTGTGTTATCAATAATGTTAGTATTTCTTTATAATATTAATAATATTATTAATAATATTAATATTTGTTTATAGTATTTGTTTATACGCAAATTATATAAACAAATGCACATTTTAGTCGTTTTTAAGCAAAAATAAATCGTTTTTTCTGCTGACCTTGCTAAAATTATACTACTAATGATGTTTCCTCGAAAAATTTTGGAATGCGTTAATATTTGTTTATTTAATAAATAAATTATATTAAAAAATTCACATATAAGACGTTTTCAAGCGAAAAGAAATTGTTCTTTCTTCTGACCTTTCTGAAATTTTAATATTTTAATTAATATTTGTTTATTTCATAAACAAATTATATAAAAAACGCATATTTTAGGCGTTTTTAAGCAAAAAGAAATCGCCTTTTCTTCTGACCTTGCTGAAATTATATTGACAAATATGTTTTGTAAAAAAGTTGCCATGCATTAATATTTGTTAATTTTATGAACAAATGCACATTTTCAGCGTTTTTAAGCGAAAAGAAATCGTTTTTTCCTATATTATTTTTTAAATTATATTGACAATGATGTTTTCAGAAAACATTTTGCCATTTTTCGCTATCTGTTCATTTTATGAATAAATTATGTGAACAAATATAAATTTTAGGCATTTGTGACCAAAAAGAAAGCGTTGTAACATAAATGTTACCATAACGCGGGACTCGGTACGACCCTGCATGAAAGGGTTGCCGGGCCGCACACGAGACGGAACGGAATCCCCCGAGGGGACCCGAAGTCCCGAGGAACAGCGCAGCAGTTCATTCATAATTCCTTTCAGGAGAAGGGTGTGAAAAAAATTATTGTAATTTTGTAACAATTTTTTTTAAATGAAGTACTTCTTGCACACATACCATTTTTTGCCTATATTATGCTCACATTCAAGTCTCCAAAATATATTTTTTCGGAAATGATCACAGCATTACTTCATAGTTTACAAAAATAAAAACTACTTATTGGCCCCTCACATGTATGCAATTCCATGAGAATTAGGGGCCAACTTAAGTTTCAGCTTATGACGCAATAAGTTATACTCAATGGTATAATAAAAACCAGATGCAACAGCATTATTCAATGTCAATTCACAGTGTGAATTGATTATAAGTAGATAGAAAAATACTTCTC
>CAKNYM010052832.1:101470-117402 GCA_932195095.1 Andricus curvator
GAGAAGTATTTTTCTATCTACTTATAATCAATTCACACTGTGAATTGGCATTGAATAATGCTGTTGCATCTAGTTTTTATTATACCATTGAGTATAACTTATTGCGTCATAGGCTGAAACTTAAGTTGGCCCCTCATTCTCATGGAATTGCATACATGTGAGGGGCCAATGAGTAGTTTTTATTTTTTAAAACTATGAAGTAATGCTGTGATCATTTCCGCAAAAATATATTTTGGAGCCTTGAATGTGAGCATAATATAGGCAAAAAATGGTAGGTTTGCAAGAAGTACTTCATTTAAAAAAAATTGTTACAAAATTACAATAATTTTTTTCACACCCTTCTCCTCCAAGGAAGTAGGTGTCAATTTTTTTTTTTAATTGTCTTAGTACCTTCTATAATATATATTTGAACCATCAAAATCGGTTGAGCCAATTTTGAGAAAATTGATTTTTTTTAATTTTTCAAAATTTATTTATAATTGTTGTAAAAAATTTTTTTTGAACTTGGCACTTGGGGTAAATTAGTTTCATAATGAAAGAAACTTATCCCCTAAATATGAAGCAAATCCAGGCGGGGGCACCCAGACCATGCTTATCCTGCTACGGCCTTTCTTTTGAATATTTATCATGATATTTTACTGTGTGCTTACTAGCGATATTTCGGGGGAAAATAATCCGAATCACGCTCACAAAACCAAAGCGGAAATTATTTAGAGAAAGATACTTCGTTTCAAATTATTAAAATGAATCTAAAAATTTAAGAAAAATTGATTAGGATCGGGCTAAAAATAAAAGGAGAAACTGTTAAACTGTTAAATTTTAGATAATTAGAATTTAATTTTGAAAAAACCAATAATAGGAAAATTGGAAAGACAAGAAAAAAGACTAAACCTGAAAAGAAAAGCATAAATTTTCTCCTTGCTGAAAATTTTAATCGCCAACCGAGGTGAAACGTTCAAGTGCGGTAACACGTACATACGCGCAATCCGTACCCTTACGACTCGCGGCAAGGTCACGCGACGTACTTTATAAACAAAGCATCGGAGAGCAAAAATAAGCTCAATTTGGAATCCCGCAATAATCAAAACAGTATTTAACTAAAATCTCTAATTTCAAAACAAAATAAAGTCCAAAACGACGACACAAGAGTGTTATAAAATTTCAATGTACGAATCAGAGAAAATAAAATATACAGAGTGACCAATTAAGACAACTCCGACTAGATAAATATTTTAAATGAAACTCAGGTCGGGTAAAATTAAAAATGAAATGGCTAACCCAACCATAACGGAAAGCGACCACGATAATTTGGATTGGGAAGGTGCTGCTGCACTTCCGACTCAAAGAAATTATTCAAATAACGTCGCGAAAAAACCAACAATTAGAAATATGGTTTCGATCACACCCCAAAATTTGGGAGCAATCCCAAAAACAATAAACAGATCATTGGGTCGCGGCAGAGGTTTCGTTAGAAAAAATACATAAACCCCAATAAATAACAACAGGTCGAATCAAGACAGATTAAATTTAGCAAAACATCCAGAAACAACTCATATGACAAACAACCAACCCCCACTCCACGACATGACTCAAATCCCTAACAGAACATTGGACCCAACAAACGATACTTTCTTTTGGGACAACGAAAATCTACCCACAATAAACGCGCCAATTAAAAGAAATAATCCAAAACAAATCAACAGCGCAACTTTTGAATGCGATTCCTTTTTGGAAAATAACACACAGTTCATGTTAGAAACAGACGAACTTTTGGAAAGTTTAGAGTTTAACGAATTCATGAATCAACAAAAGGAAAGATTCTTTAAAGAAAGGGGAAAAAGGGGAAAAAATTTAGAGATTAGATTAGATCCGCCGGCAAATAGCTCATTTGAACAAATAATCGAACCAAATGTCAGGAAAAACAGAAACGAATCTCATAATAGATATTCCGTCCAATTTGATCTAAGAGAAAATTCACAAGAACCTCGTCAACTTCCATACAATAATATTGAAAACCAAAGTAAATTGAGAAATAACAATTTAAAATTACAAAACTCCGATGACAGTGAACCTTTAGAGGACAGAAACACATCAAATCAAAACAGACGACGTAGACTCTCGACAATAAGTAATAGGTCAAACAGACACTCTAGAATCCACACAAATAACCTACAAATGGATAACGAACCGGAAAATAATACAAATAATCAAACAATTCCAGCAACATTTTTCGCTTTTGGCATGATACAGACTCCATTTCAAATTATGAGCAATTGGCCAATTAAATTTCGTAATAATAAAGACGATAGTCCCGCGCATTTCTTAGACGAGTTAAAAAGATTCAAAAGGGGTTACAAAATAAATGACCGTGACATTTTAGAAAATTTAGACGCTCTACTAATTGAAGACGCAAAAGATTGGTGCGAGATAAATAAAAATTCCTGGAGACATTTATCGGACTTTTTCGAAGATTTCAAAAATGCATATATAGATGAAAAATTTTCCGAGGAAATTAGACAAAAAATCAAATTTTGTAACCAAAAAAGGACACAAGACATACACTCATATTTGACACAAATTAGAAAACTGTTCACAAAATTATATCCCAGGAAAAACCGCGAATGGGAATTACGTAGAGCGTATGAAAACCTTAGAATAGAATACAAAATGTACATAAAAAGGAACGATTTTGAAACTTTTGAGGAATTAGAAGACTTAGGTAAGGAGTGGGAAACTGAGCTAGCCAAATCTTAAATTCGAGGGCAAGTTGTACAGATTACAGAACCTAAAATTGATGATAAAAACGAACAAAAGCGTAATAATGGTAACGGGGATAAAAATAATTCGGATAATAATAAAGATTTAAGGGAAAATAAAAACAACCAAAAGGATAACCAAAATGAAAACCAAAGTCAAAATAACCAGGGTAAAAAATCATACAAAAATCAATTCCCATTTTCACCATTTGGATTTCCATTTCTACCTTTTCCAAACCAATACCAACAAAATTTCAGACCTAACTTCAGACCCAGATTTCCACCTGGTTTCCAATCAAATTTTCAACCTAGATTCCTACCTAATTACCAACCCAGATTCATACACAATAGATCCAGGTACCCTTACAACCCCTACTACAAAATGTTACCGATATTCAACCAAATGTCATTGGGCTCAAATCATGGTCAAAGTAGCCCAATCATCGAATTCCCAACAGAAAAAGCGGAAAATAGTTCAGGAAGTAATAACAAAGATAATAAACAAAATTCCCAGAAACCAAATTACGGAAACAGAAACCAAAAACGTGATAATAATTCTGATAAAGATTCCCAAGATAAAATAAATTCCGATCAAAACAAAAATCAAAATTTAAATCCGCGCACAAACATTACAACAAACAATAGTAATTGTTATCATTGCGGTTTAACGGGTCATTTCAAAGGAGAATGCCCATATTACACATACAACCAGGGAAACTGGAGGGGCGGGTATTAGAATCAAAATTATTACAAACTAATACCGAAACGCCAGAATATTTAAATTCGGATAAAGATGAAATAACGGAAACACGTTTTCATCTAATGACAAGATTCGAAGGTAGCTTATTTCGAATTCTAGTAGATACAGGTGCCACACACTCTTATGTGGGAAAGGAATTGCTGGAAAAAATTAAGAATTTCAATTTTTAAACCCGTCTCGCGAAAATTAATAGTCGCGAACGGAGAAACAGTCGACATAATTGGACAATCAGTAATTCCAATTATGATCGGGAAAAAAGTAAAACATGTAATGTTCAGGTTAGTCCCAAAATTAAACTCCGTAGGTATTTTAGGCACAGACATGCTAAAAGCCTTACGGATGACCTTAAATTATCACTCGGAAACCTGGTGGTTACCAGGGAGTCCCCCCACCTACTATCCTATGGAAGCTTATCCAAAATCACTCCCCACCCCAATAATCGAAATTAAAACCGAAACTAAGCCTGACATTACATAAAAGGAGAATAAGGAAGTTAAAAACGAAAAAATTAGAAATAAACCAGGGATCAAAGAAAAAGAAAATAGGACAATAGAGACTAAACCGAAATTCGGAGGTAAAATTAATTTAAATCGTACCAGAGAGTTTGACAAAAATAGTCCGAAGTTAGAAAATAGTGAAATTCCCATTGTACCCGTCAATCCTAACCAATACCAAAAAACCAAAAACGCCCAAATCCCTGTAACAAACCCCATAAAGGATATCCCAAACCTAATGAACATCCCCACAAGTAACAAATTCCAACCCATAGAGAGCATCCCCACCCCAGACACTAGCGACGACTCAAGCACTCAAGACTCAGATACATTAGGCAAACCAAGAATCAAAAGGAATAATAAGAAAAATAACTCAGGAAAAATATTTTATTATAAAAAATACGAGGAAAAATATAAGGATAGTGATAGTAACCTTTGGAATAATAAAAAAGTCACTGATCAAAATAAAATAAAAAGGAAATCTCAAAAAGCAAAGGAGGCATCAGAAATAGATAACAAAAATCAATGGGTTAACTTCAAAAATAAAGCGATTAAATTAAATAACATTTCGGATAATTTAGGAAAAATCGAAGAACAAAATAATTGTTCAACAGAAATTTGCGAAGGTATTGTTGAGCTTAACGAAAGCCAACAATCCCGATTAGAAAAACTCTTAGAAAATAAAATTAAAATACACCAGGGAAAAGAACATAGGGCTACTCATTTAACCAAACATAAAATTGACGTCCAGGGCCACGATCCCATTAAACAGCGATATTATCACGTGAGCCCAAAAATTAAAGAAATAATTTATCAAACCGTGGATAAATTATTAGAACAGAATATAATAGAACCTTCTTGTTCTGATTGGTCAAACCCCATAGTGATGATCAAGAAACCGGGAAAAGATTATAGATTTTGTTTAGATTTCAGAAAGGTTAATAATATTACTAAAAAAGACCTCTACCCAATCCCACTCATGACAGAAATATTAGACACGTTAAGATCGGCAAAATTTATCTCCAAAATTGATTTAAAATTAGCGTATTTACAAGTTTCATTAGAAGAAAATTCAAAACCAATTACAGCATTCACAGTCCCTGGAAAAGGCATGTATCAATTTAAAAGGATGCCATTCGGTTTAACCAATGCTCCAGCCACTTTCCAGAGACTGATGGATAAAATCATCACTCCAGATTTGAAGCCAAACTTTTTTTGTTATTTAGATGATATTTTAATAGTAACACAAAATTTTGTCGATCATTTGAAATATTTAAATATCGTACTAGACAAAATAAACGAAGCAAATTTAACAATCAGTTCGGACAAATGCGAGTTCGGCTGCTCAGAAATCAAATACCTTGGTTTTAAAGTTAACGACAAAGGACTCCAAGTAGATGACGAAAAAATCCAACCAATCATAGAATTCCCTAAACCTAAAAATATTAAACAATTACAGCGCATAATAGGAATGACAAGTTGGTATAGAAAATTTATCCCACACTTTGCCGAAACAATAGAACCAATGAACAGATTACTTAAAAAAGATAAACCATGGGATTGGGGATTGGAACAAGATGAGGCTTTCCAAAAAATTAAGGATCTTTTAACTTCAGCTCCAATCTTAACCTGCCCAGATTTCACACAACCCTTCCAACTCGAAACTGACGCAAGTTATACGGGGTTAGGAGACGTACTTACACAAACAATTGATGGCATAAATTATGTGATAGCATACGCGAGTAGAAGTCTAAACGGTGAGGAATCGCGTTACTCGGCATCCGAAAAAGAATGCCTAGCGGTAGTTTGGGCCATAAGAAAATTTAGGCCATATTTAGAAGGCTATAGCTTTAAAGTAATAACGGATCACTTAGCGTTAAAGTGGCTCCATAACCTAAAAAACACCACTGGCCGATTAGCTAGATGGGCACTAGAATTACTAGAATATGGCTACGAAGTCATATATCGTAAAGGTAGTTCAAATTTAGTCCCTGATGCTCTTTCGAGATCAGGAGAAGCTCAAAAAAACATAGCGTTCGCGTTTGCTTGTACCGTAGAAAAACCAAAAGTGGACGTTAACGACAAAACAGACGAATCGTACTCCACTAAATTCAGACAAGTTACAAAAAGACCAGAAGAACACGAAAAATGGCGAATCAGAGATTCGCAACTCTACTTCTACAGAACTGAACCACTCAAATCTACACTATTACCAAACTCGAACCCCTGGAAATTAGTCGTACCTAAAAAACTTAGAGCTCAAGTTTTACGGGAAAACCACGGCGAAACCCAGGCAGGACATTTAGGCTCAGAGAAAACTTACGCGAAAATTTCCGAACATTCCTTCTGGCCAGGGGTATATTCGGATGTGATCAATTACGTAAAAAAACTGCCAGATCTGTCAAAGAGTAAAACCAAGTAATCAAAGTAAGATAGGATTAATGGGAAAAAGAGTTTTAGAAGAACCATGGACCATGGCATCAGCCGATATTATGGGCCCGCTACCAAGTTCTAAAAAGAGAAAAAAATCAATACATTTTAGTGTTCGTAGACCTATTTACAAAATGGGTGGAAATAATCCCAGTTAAGAAAGCAAACGGAACCACAATAGAGTCAGAATTCCACAAACGTGTCATTTCGCGTTGGGGAACACCGCGGATTCTCCACACCGATAATGGCACAGAATTTGTCAACAAAACCTTAAGGGAATTAACGGAAAAATTCGGCATCAGGCACACGAAAACGCCAAAATACTACCCCCAAGCAAACCCAACCGAGCGATACAATAGGACAATTAAACAAATAATTAAAACCTATTTAGATAACGACCACTCTGCCTGGGACGAATATATAGACGATTTGCAGTTTGCAATAAATACTAGCAAAAACTTGTCGACACAATTTTCCCCTGCATTTTTAAACCTGGGTCGCGAACTAGAACCAATTCAGTCGCTCAGAAAAAAACATAGAAAACGACAGCCAAATCGAGTTCCAAAGCGTGGACAAAGGGACAGATAGGTTAAGAAACTTACAAATCATAAAAGAGGAAGTCCAGAAAAATTTAGATAAGGCGAACGAAAGACAAGCTAGTAATTATAACTTAAGAAGAAGACCCTTAGAATATAAAATAGGCGACAGGGTACTAAAGGTAGTAACAAAACTATCAAATAAGGCAGACAAAAAAGCAGGTAATCTCTACGATAAATACGAAGGTCCTTTTATAATCAAAAAGAAAATTTCACCAACGATTTACGAATTAAAAAACCTAAAGGGAAAAAGCATTGGAGAATGGAATATAAATGATTTTAAATTAGAAAATGTAAATACAGATAATGGCACATAGGCGTGGAAAATATTAATGAGTTGAAGTCAGAATATTGAGACTTGACCAAAAGCAAAAATGGCATTGGATAAATAGCATTAACGATACAAATAAACTCGAAAAACTATAAACAACACTCTGAACACAACTACTGTAAAACGACTCTAACGAACAATTAAAAAGATAACAGCATTTTGACTCCTAATACAAGACAGAAGTAACAGTCTTCTTTGAGAAGAAAGAAAAAGACGATAATATAATAAGAAATATAAACCTTAGAAAGAAAGTACAAACAGTGGAACGCAGAATTAAAAATCCTATAACAGGAAACAAACTGACTATGACTTTCTGTTAATGAACTGAATTACATATTTTTAATGGGATTTATAATTTTAATAATTATTAACTAAATAAAACAACAACAATTGAACTCAAACAACAGACTCAAAGGACAATCGACTCTAAAGTCAAATAAAAACAGACTCAGAGGACAATCGACCCCAAAGACAAACAAAAAACAGACTCAAAGGACAATCGACTCTAAAAACGAGAAATATCTACGACAATTGACTACACGGACAGATTTTTCGTTTCTCTTTTCATATTTGTTTCAGAAAGAAGATAACCATGGAGGAGGATCAGAAGCGAAAAAAGAACGAGAGAAGAGGAACCTAAAGCACAAAAATAGGGACAATCTTAAATAACTTTAATATCAGTTTCGCAAAGGTTGATACTCAAATTTATTTACATACCATGTAAACTTTTTGACAACGAAAAACAATTTAAATTCAGAAAAACTTTACAACCCCAGACTCCAAAAGACAAATTTACTCATCCTCATGAAACCAAAACATGATGATTGACCAGATTTAAAATTATTAAAGCAAACCTCGAGAAGAAAACAGAAGATTTGCAAACTTTTGTTTAAATGCCTTTTTTTTTAGACTATATCAGACTTGGACAAACACATTACGGAAATTAAAGGTATATACCCGAACCCCCGCGGGGGGGGGGGGGGGGTGTAACATAAATGTTACCATAACGCGGGACTCGGTACGACCCTAAATGAAAGGGTTGCCGGGCCGCACACGAGACGGAACGGAATCCCCCGAGGGGACCCGAAGTCCCGAGGAACAGCGCAGCAGTTCCTCAGTCTTGGCTCGTTCGCCTTCCGCTACCTTACTTTTAGCAGTGTTTGTGCCTCGTGCCCTCATCACGTCTCCCTACCCAGGTCGAACTCCAGGAAGAAAGATCGCCTCGTTAACGGATCTACGTCACTTTGCCACCTACTCAGACTATATCTTCTATAGCCAGCTCTCCGCCACGGACGGGCGGTCTACTGATTGTAAGTGCATAATAAATGCAATTGATTTTACCTAACCGCCTTCTCATTGTGTTCTACCCTTGCTCTCGGCATTCCAGATCCCAATTTCCCTCCTTGGCATTACCCCGTAATAGCCTTTTCCATCATATTAATGCTGAGATAACAAAACAATAGCGGAATTCTTGTATTTTTATAAGACCCTTATTTTTCACTTATTATTGACAAGGTAATTTGGAACAAACGTAAAATAAGTGAATTTTAAGCATGCAAGTAAACCGTTATCGCATTCAGCTACTACATCATATTACCGATTCTTCTGCTTATTATAATGTCTACAATGTGAATTTGTTTATTCAAATTATTTATAAATTTCATATATCGTATTGTTCGACAAGAGTTTAGGTGAAAAAACATTGCCTACATGATTTCAACAATACTACAAGAAATAAAATTGTTTTTCTGCTTATAAACGCCTACAATGTGGATTTTTTATATGATTTGCTTATAAAATTTACGAACTCCATTTTATCACAAAATTTTGTCGAAGAACATCATTCACAATATGATTTTAACAAGACTAGATGGAAGAACGATTTTTTCTGCCTATAAACGCCAAGAATGTGCATTTGTTTATAAAATAAACAAATAGTGAGGCATAACAAATTTTCATCTAGACAATTCATTGTCAATATAGTTTTAAAAATATTAAAAGAAAAAATGATTTCTTTCTGCCTATAAATATCTGCAATGTACATTTGTTTATATAATTTATTTATGAAATGAACAATTAGCGATGCTTGGCAACATTTTTCTATAGAATATCATTAGCCATATAATTTTTTGAACAAGATCAGAAGAAAAAACGATTTATTTTCATTTGAAAACGCCTTATATGTGAATTTGTTTACAAAATGATCAAATATTAAGGCATAGTGAAATTTTTTCAGAAAACATTGTTGGAAATATAATTTTAGCAAGGTCAGGAGAAAAAACTATTTATTTTGGCTTGAAAACGCCCAAAATGTGCATTCGTTTATATAATTTGTTTATAAAATGAACAAATAATGCATAGCAAAATTTTTTCCGAAAACATCATTGGCAATATAAATGCAACAAGATTAGAATAAAAATTGAACTCTTTTCGCTTAAAAACGCCTAAGTGTGCATATTGTTTATATAACTTGTTTATAATGGCCGCCCTCGACCTGGCTCGTCTCTGAGTTACGCGGTTCCTGCAACTTAGGTATGCTTTATATATTAAAAAGTGACCAAAAATACTACCAGTAGTGTCCGGATTAAAAGTGAAGTGTTCCTGTTAATTACCCGGTAAGAAAACTTGAATAGAATGAGATTAAAATTTTCTGATTCTAACGTAAAAGCAGAGATAATTCTATTATTTTCAATACCTGATTTTCCCTTTAGGCTTCAATGTACAAAAAATAGAATAGGTTATCTCAAAAATGTAATTTCCGGCTATTCATATAGCGTTAATGACATCTCTCTCGTATTCCGTAAAGCAGGATAGATTTGAAGTGTATTTAATTCACTCTAATTCCTTCGCGAAATATGTGCATAAAATTGTTTGAATTATCCATTTTGGTATATAAGTTAGGAAGGGTCTATTTAAATGAATTCAAGTTTGCACTGCGGAGAGATCAAGTGATTTGAATTCAAGAAATTTACATTGGATTTATATGTAATGTATTATCCTGAATTTCAATATAATGAACTGAATTGAGTGCAATACATTTTGTGATACCTAAATTCCAAATATAATTTATGTGTTAAAAAAAAATAGTTATCTTAAATAAAGTGAAAATTTAAATTCAATGTAGATGAAATGAATTTTAATATGACTTTAATAATTGTACATGCATAGTAATAGTAAATAATTACCTAATTGTGAATAAATTGTATGTAAATTCGATTGATTCAAGTCAGTATTATAGATAGCCAGAAAATTATATGGTTCAAAGTGTATTGACAGGAATAGCAGTTGCTTCTTTCTAATACTGTTTATGATATAAGAGAACGAAGGGAAAATCAGGTATTCACAGGAATTGCATTTTTCAATCCTATTCTATTCAAGCCTTCTTACCGGGTAGATCTCGATTTAACAGGGCCAGACTCTATTGACCGCCAATTTTAGCAAAACTAACTTCTAAGCTTTGCGTTTTGTACGTTGACTCTTGCCGAGATGGGACCTAAGGATAAACTTACTCAGAATGTAATCTGTGGTGGATGCAAATCAACAGTCGTTGATGCAGTATTTTGCTCCGGGTGCCAGACTCCATATCACCCCGGATGTCCTGGCACACTGAAAAACGGTGCATTCTCTAAGTACTGTAAACCGCGGTCTCGAACACCCACGATGGCTGAACCACCCGCAGGACCTCTCACAGCCAAAGACGTCGAGCGAATTCAGCGAATTAACAAGCGTCTGCTGATACGCCTGATATTTTCCTTCCTGATTGCACGCGTGCGCGAGAGTGTGGCGCCGATTTCAAAAGCTTGGCTCACCTCCTCTATCGGTGCCCTCAGCTTGCGCCAGGCAGGTTTATAAATCTATGCCGCATAATTTATAGAATACATTAATTAAACTTTTCAATCTTGAAATGTACAATTATAGTAACAGCTTGCATAAAGAAAAATAAAATTAATGAAACCTTTCAAAATTCAAATATGATTAGCAATTTAAAAAAAAATACAAAGATAAGATTTTAATTTGATTTGCTTTTTTTTGGGAGTGAAAATAGATTTTTTTAAATGAAAATTTATCTGTTAGGTTTCAAATGAACATTTCTTGAAATTTCATATTTTTGGGTAGAAAATTCAATTGTTTTGTATAGAAAATTTATCATTTGGTCTTGGAAATTCAACAGTTTGGTAGAAAATTCCACAATTTAGTAGAAATTCAACTGTTTTGTAGAAGATTCATTGTTTTTTTAATGAAAATTAAACTATTCTTTTCTTTACGTTTATTAACTACTTGGTTCAACATTAATGTAGTTTGTTGAGAATTTGTGTTTCATAGTACAAAATTAATCTTCGTGGTTGGAAATTCGTTTTTATTAACTGAAAAATCTTTCTTTGTACCAAAATATCAACCATTACATTTTTTTTAAAATACAAATTGCACAATATCATAGAGAGACAAATTTTGCACAATTTTGCACAATATTACACACAAACAAATTTTAATGCATTTTTAAAAATAACTTCAGCTGATCTCTTAAATAACAAATTAGGAATATAACAAAATATACAAGTTTTCATTAAAATGAGATTTTACAGATCTGGCAATAAATTAATTGCAATATCGTTAGCCTCTTGGGCGTCAGGCGTAAAAAATTGTAATTTTTTTTCCGTCTTGACGCTTGTTTTTTTAGTTTTATACAGCATTCGCTGCTGACTAATGTTCTAATTGCTGCTGGGAACCAAAGGGGTGGCAAAATTCAGACTCGTCCCTTCAAAGCTCTGAAGATTGCCTGCTATTTTCCTTCGTGATTGCGCGCGCGCAATTAATGCGTTCTGTCAGAATGCTCACTTGCTGCTTCCAGCGTCAGTTGATAGTATTTATTGTGAATGAATTTTCTTTATTTGTTTTTAATATGGCCTCAAATTGTCCTATTTGCAAAATAAATTTTACACAATATTACAATTTAAGACAGCATGTTAAAAGGTTACATCCTGGTGAGTAAAGTAACTTAATTCACCTATTTATATAATTATATAGTAATGTATATAAATTATTAAGTTATATATAGGTTATGTTTACCAGTGTTTCACAGTAAAGCCTTACTTACTTCTACCTGAATTAAAAGTTAAATTTTTCTGGTAATGGTAGTGGTAACGCGTTACTGATTTGAAAAAGTAACGCTAACGTTAACAAGCGTCAAGACGGAAAAAAATTACAATTTTCTACGCCTGACGCCCAAGAGGCTAACGAAATTGCAATTAATTGATTGAAAGATCTGTAAAATCTTGTTTCAATGAAAACTTGTATATTTTGTTCTATTCCTAATTAGTTATTTCAGAGAACAGCTGAAGTTATTTTTGAAAATGTATTAAAATTTGTTTGTGTGTGATATTGTGCAAAATTGTGCGAAATTTGTCTCTCTGTGATATTGTGCAATTTGTATTTATACAAAAAATGTAATGGTTGATATTTTGGTACAGAGAAGATTTTTCAGTTAATAAAGACGAATTTTTAACCACGATGATTAATTTTGTACTATGAAACACAAATTCTCAACAAGCTACATTACTTTTGAACCAAGTAGTTGATAAACGTAAAGAAAAGAATAGTTTAATTTTCGTTAAAAAAAAAAAACGAATCTCCTACAAAACAGTTGAATTTCTACTAAATTGTTAAATTTTCTGCCAAACTGTTGAATTTCTTAGACAAAAAGACAAATTTTCTATACAAAACAATTGAATTTTCTACCCAAAAATACGAAATTTCAAGAAATGTTCATTTTCATTTTTTTATGCAAGCTGTTACTATAATTGTACATTTCAGGATTGAAAAGTTTAATTAATGTATTCTATAAATTATGTGGCATCGATTTATAAACCTGCCTGACGCAAGCCGAGGACACCGATAGAGGAGGTGAGCCAAGCTTTTGAAATCGGCGCCACACTCTCGCGCATGCGTGCAATCAGGAAGGAAAATATCAGGCGTATCGGCAGACGCTTGTAGCGAATTATTAATAACGCATTCGCCTCCATCCAGTCTCAACTTAAGGAAGTTTCTTCCTGCCGCGAGGCACTGAATGGACTCTCAACCAAATTCGACGTCTCCACCACAAAGTCGACCACACTATTGAGAGGATTGGAAAAGCTGAAAAATCCATTGAAGACCTATCAGACAGGATATCGACAGTCGAAGGTACGATTTTCACTATAGAAACTCAGGGCACTCCCATTCCGCATGCAGATGAAACCCGTATGCACGTCACTGTGTAACCGAAATTGTGCAAAGAATCCTGAGGAAAAACAACCTTATACTTTTTGGTCTCCCCGAGGATGTTATTTCCCAGGCGAGTGACTCCAATCAAAATTACTCGATCATAATCAAGCTCTTAACTGGGATTATCTCTAATAGCTTGATCAAAAACCTCAGAGCATTTAGACTCGGTACCTTTTCGCAGGCGCAGCAAAAACTACGACCGATGAAGATCGTCTGCGAGACGGAATCCTCAGCGCATGCTCTGCTCCGATCCTTTTTGGAAGCAAACGAGATTCGAAGAACGACGTGGAGCTGAAAAGCCTTTGGTTGACACTGGAGAAAACAAAAAACCAGCTGGAGGAAATTGCAGAAATGAAGAAAACCCTAGAATCTCGTCGCCAAGCAGGCGAGGAGGATCTGAAATTGGTATTTCGGCGCGGATCCCAGCTGTCATGAAAGTCATAAGGCGAGAAAACCGAACCAGAACGTCAGGGGCTTACGCACCAAATTACTATTATTGCGAAAGTCTGTTCCTCTAAGCCGAATTAGAATTATAGTCCTTACCGAAACATGGTTATATAATAACATAAATTCAACTGAATTAGGTTTCAATAATTTCAATGTATTCCGTTGTGACCGCAGTGTGTCTACGAGCGAAAATTTACGTGGAGGGGGTGTCTTGATAGCCACTGACTGCTGCTTAAGGTGTGTTCAGCTCCCCACGAACGCTGACACGGTGGAGCATGTTGTGATTAAAGTAGAATTTGGAACAGCTATATACATATTTGGAATTTTTTACATTCCACCAAATGCAAGCCTTGAGAAATATTTTGATACGTGTTCCGTCCTAGAAGATGTATCATGTTCTTTTCCAGAGGCAACCGTCAGCATTCTTGGGGACTTTAACATGCCTTATGCCACGTGGAACTCAAATCCTGACCGAGGGCCCAGTTGCGTACCCAAACAGGGTTCTTATCAAATGCATGTAGACATCTGCAATACAGTCTCCGACTCTCTCGATTACTTAGCTTTAAGGCTCATGTAGGGGGTAATCTAACCTACAAAACTCACCTCAAAAAATTGATTTCGAATGCTGGCGCACCGAAAGTATGTCGGGGGGCAATTTTTTCCCCACAGGAAGCACATATCCCTATTTGAGGAGGAAAGTCCCTCCGAAACGTCAACACTCGCGATAAATATTAAAAAATTAATAAAATAAGACAGTTTTCAAACGCCGAAAAAAAGTAAACAGAAACAATACAATCAGCGCCACGTGGTATGTCAATCGATCACTAAATCGATTTAAAAGGACTTCTGGCGCCATATTCAAAATAGAAAAAGCATTGAAACATATGTAGGAGTAATAAATCTTAATAAGTTATAATATATTATTTAAAGAACATAACAAATAAATATTATCTTAAAAAAATATAAGAAAAAAAAAGGAAAAATATATTCAACGCAAAATACTGACTGATAAAGTAGATAAATAAAACTTTCCACATTTTCTTCTAATTCTGAGTTAATCTTATAACATTCTCTCCACACCACCCACACAAAAGAAATAATTTACATATAGCTAAAGAAGATTTGGTAAAGAGTTTCCCAAATTGTAATTAGCAAAAATAAGCATTTTCCACAAAATGTAATGTTATTGTGTTTATGATTTTTTCAGAGGAACCTTAGGCTATATAATGTACCCCTAACACTCCATCAAACCCACCCACGTATTAGAAATCAATTCTAGTAAGCTGGAAAGACTTGGTAAATATATTGCTGTATTATTCGTTGACGAAAAAATAACATTTTTAGAAAAAGTCGAAGTCGTTCTTTCTATGATTTTTTGATGTGATCCTCAGTCAATAGATTGTTATCTTAACACCCATACAAACCCACTCTCGCATGAGAAATCAATTCTAGAACACTGGAAAGATTGTCAATATTTTTCTATCTAATTTTTTGAAAAAAAAAAAATACCATTATTCGAATAAATGGAAGTCATTACGAATCATTTCTGACAAGATGTAAAGACTCTTTGAATATTTTTCGATCTTCTCCTTTAGGAAAATTATCATTTTTTGAAAGTATTTAATTCCGTGCCCGGAGAATTTGTTTTTGCATACTTCAGGCTATGGATTCTTATCACATCACAAGATCGAAAAATATATTGACAGAGTTTTTACAGCCTTTCAGAAATGATTGTTACTGCATTGGTGTGCTTGGGTGTGTGGGGGGGGGGTATGATAAAAATCTATAGCCTGAAGTCTACAAAAAAAAAATTCATCCGGGCACAGAGTTCAATATTTTCGAAAAATGATCATTTTC
>CAKNYM010052832.1:131216-142157 GCA_932195095.1 Andricus curvator
TTTTATTATCTTCTTTATTTAAACAAAAGAAAAACACGTTACGTATTATGTGCACGATCCCTAATTACATAGGTTGAACAATAACTCAATAAATATGATTTCGAATATTATTGATCAATACCTGTTTTGAGTTTTCGCATCTTTGGTACCTGTCGGTAAACAAGATATCTATTAAAGGCAATTGCAGATATGTACACGCTGAATAGAATTTCCAAGGAGTGAGAGATTATTATCATTAACTAGGTTTTGCGACATACTTTTTATTCTACAATGTTCATATTATTCAAATAAACCAGCAGTAATATGACAGACACCATGCCCCATGGTATGGGATACGCTGACCGAAATGCAAGACCAACGAATTAATTAAATATCAAATAATGATGTAGTTAAAAAACGGTTTGAGTATTGACATATTTAACCTGATAATGTAAGCTTCTCATCAAAAAATACAGACATTAAAATCACATTTTAATTATAATGTACAGGCCATTTCATTCAAAGCCCGGCACCATACTCCACTCTCCCCTATTAGGATGGTCAAAATTTATACCTGTAAAAATTCGACTTTCGATTTTTGTTGATCGATCCCCTCGAATTTGTTCGTTTTTCGGAAAAAGAAATTCCATATTTTTTGTTTTCAAATTGGTCAAAATTATTCCGTGCCCTGGACTTTTGAAATTAACACGGGTTTTTTAATGGGAAAAGTGCGGTTTTCGAAAAAATGGAAAAAGGAGTACTTTTCACTTACATTTTGTAGATTAAAGTTTTGTGACCTCTTAAGGAATGTTTAAGGAATCATTTTTATGCAATAAATTTTAATTTTAACACCCCCCGCCCAAACCTCTTGTATTGTGTCCGACAAATGCCCCAAACAAATGCAAAATAGCAGTTTTATGTAAAATTCATATAAAGAGGGTATTTTTTGGAACTTTTTCAACATGAATTATTTCATTTGATAAGTGACAATTTCCAAAGTATTTTCTAAATAACATTAAATTATTTAAACAATTTTTTTCGTCTTTTAATCGTGAAAAGTTAATATTTTTCAGGACAAATAATACAATTGCTGAGTTTCAAGAATAATATTTCTTACTAAAGATGTTTGGAAATTATTTTTTTAAATTTGATTTGTTTAAAGAATTTTTTCCCTGCAAATCGTAAAAAGTTATTATTTTCTGAAATTGATTATACATTTAACAAATGTTAGGAGTAATATACTTTTTTATCGATATTTAGAAATTATTTAAATAATTTTCAATTTTTTAATTCCAACAATTTTTCGCCCCTGTATATAAATCTTGAAAAGTTACTACTTTATGAAGTGAAGAACGCAGTAAATGCATGCCAAGATTGATAATTTGTGTAAAAGACAGTTGACAATGATTTTAAAAACTTTAATTTGCTTGAACAATTTTTTTCCTTGTGAAACTTGAAAAGTGAATATTTTAGGGAAATAAAGATGCAGCTTATGAATGTTAAGAAAAATATTCATTGTGAAAGACAGTTTTACAACGGTTGGAAAGTAGTAGTGTGTAGGTGGGTATGTAGGTATAAGGTAGATAGGTATATAGGTGTTAGGTATAGATATATTTTAGATTGATCTGGAATTCTCGTGTTATTTATTTAAATGACACGTTCATTCCGCAACACTGCTCCGACCCAGGTTGCTGATCAATCTCTCTAGCGATCACCACAGGTGAAGAGCCTCACAAAATTGTTATGGGTGGTTTCCCACTTGGGCCCATTTAGTATCCAAGGTCTTTATTTCAGGCGTCATTCACTCTATTGTCACTCTGTTTACAAACTATTTGCCGCCACACTTTTCTGTCCTGGCATACTACTCTAGCTTCCTTCACGTCCATGCATTTTTGTATGAAAGCTCTCGTGTTTCTATGGCTTCTTATGTCTCTTCGGATTAGTGTCTCATTCACAGATTCTAACCATTCTTTTGGCTGTCTACCTCTGGTCATTCTGCCATTTACTTTACCTTTATAAACTTGTTCGGTCAGTCGTTCATCTGTCATTCTTTCAAGGTGACCGAACCATCTTAACTGATTTCTTTCCCATGTGTCAACTATTGTCTCTTTTGTACCACATTCTTTGACGATTATCTCGTTTCGGACTTTGTCCGTCAGTGTTTTTTTGCATATTGTGCGTAGAGGTTTCGTGCCAATCACGTTAATTTTACTCCTGTCCTTCTCTTGACAGGTCCATGTCTCACTACCGTACAGTACAGTCGGTACGAATATAGAATTATGTATGGCCATTTTAGCTTTTTTTGATATGTTTTTACCTGCTTACCCTTATTTATGCGCCTATCTGACTCCCCATCTATTTTTCCGTCGCTAGTGAATAGGCTACACAGATATACGAACTTGTTAACTTGTTCTGCTCTGTCATCTTTTAAGACAATGTTGCACATCGTTTTCTCATTTTTTTCCTCAGACACCATGATTTTTGTTTCATTTACGTTAATTTTGAGGCCCATGTTCTTCATGCTTGTATTAAGTTTATTCAACATTCTTTGCAAGTCCTCGATTGATTCTGCCATAATAATCTTGTCATCTCCGAAAGCTAACCCACGTACCTTCACTGTTTCGAGATCTGCACCTTCTTCGTCGAAGAGGGCCATTCTTAGACACTTATCCATAAATATGATAAATAGCCATGAGGACATAACGCATTCTTGTTTCACGCCTTGCATAATATCGAACCAGTCACTCAGTTTCCCATTTACTCTTACACTCGCTTTACTACCTGTATATATTGATTTTATTGCTTGTAGGAGCCATCCATTGACTCCGTACTCTTTAAGGACTTCCCAAAGTTTACTTCTATTTACCTTGTCAAATGCTTTTTCTAGGTTAACAAATGTACAGAAAACTTTCTTTCCTACTCTTAAGCTTTTTTCTGTGATCTGCCTTGAACTAAATATCTGATCTGTACATGATCTTCCTGGCATAAATCCACTTTGGACTTCCCATATCTTTTCTTCTGTAATTTTCATTACCCTACGAATGAGTATTTTTGAGTATATTTTACTTACTGTGCTTAGTAAGCTGATACCTCTGTAATTACTGCAGTTGCTTTTATCTCCCTTTCTCTTGGATATTGGTACGATAATCGATTTCCTCCAATCGTATGGGACTTCTCCCATCTCGATACATAAATTTATCAATTCGCACAACCTGTGAGCTTTGAACTCGCCACCGTATTTAAGCATTTCAGCGCTAATACTGTCTACGCCAGCAGCCTTACCGTTTTTTAAGTTCTTAATTATATCTCTAACCTCAGTGACACAGATTTTTTCAATTGGGTTCTCTAATGCATTATGTTCTATGTCGCAGTTATGTTGCCCTATATCTTCACCTCCAAGTAATTCTTTAAAAGAGTCTTTTAAAGCGTCTACTATCCCGTCTATATCATATCGCATTTCACCTTTGCTGTTTCTCATGCTGACAAACTCTGTACTTTTACTTTCTTTTATCACTGTAAATAATAGTTTCATAATTCCTTCAAAGCTGTTTTGTATTTTCTTCTCTTCTTCTGTTCTGATTTTTCTTTACTCTCCTTGACTAGTCGTTTAACTTTCCTCTTTTTTTTCTTTGTAATAATTTTCGAGTCTATTTCTCTTCTCATCGCTAAGACCTGTGATGTTTAATGTTCTCTTGTGCGCTTTTTTCTTTTCTTGCTGTGCTGCTTGAATTTCATCATTCCACGACGCATCACCAGACTTTTTTCCTACCACTGCCGTACCACACACTTCAATTGCAGTTTTAACAATGATATACCGTAACAAAGTCCACGTGCCCTCTATATCTTTATTGCTTATAAGCACTTCCCAAGTTGCCCTATCTATGCGTTCGCTTAACTTATTTTGAAACTCTATTTGCACTTCCGGTTTCTGTAAATTTTCAATCTTTATTCGCGTTTGTTTCGTTTGTTTTGTTCCCTTTCTTCTCCATCCCCGCCCTAAGTTTATTTTGGAAACTAAAAGGTAATGATCAGTATTGCATTCTGAACCCCTCATGAGTCTTGTATCTTTAACTAGTTCTCTTAGTCTTTCATCCGCAATAACGAAGTCAATTATACTGCGGTTATTTCCTTTACACCAGGTGTACGTGTGGATCATTTTATGTCGAAACCAAGTATTGGTAATAAATAGGCCCTTTTCTAAGCATAAGCTAACTAATTTTTCCCCGTTATAATTTTTTCTTGTTGGATCCCCAAAATTACCTAGCACCCTTTCTGTATCTGTATCTTGACGGTGGACGCCGACCCATCCGTTCATGTCTCCTAGCAGAATTATTCTTTCACCTTGATCGCGAGTACTTATTGTATCATTTAAAGTGTCCGAGAGGGCGTCTTTGACTTCTCGCGGTTCACTGTCAACTGGGGCGTAGCCATGGCCGTAGCTATGGGTGGGCATTGCGGGGCAATGCCCTACCTTAAAAAATACAATTGACCAGATCAGATCAAGTGAAATTTTTACTTCCGCCCTACCTGTAACCGCCGCTGCCCTACCTTAAGTTCAATTATAGCTATGTCCCTGGGCGTAGCACGCTATGATGAATAATCTGCTGATTCTTACCTTCATTCTAACCCACAGCAATCTAGGCGATACATATCCTTGATTTTTGAGATGCTGTCTTGCTTTTTTATTCATAATTAAACCGACCCCTTGACTACCATGTGATTCATTATCCACTCCTGACCATATTTCAAAACTGCCTTTCGACACCCCATTTTCTATGTTCCTACTTTCGCAACCCTTTTTCTTCGTCTCAGGTACACATAAAATATCTAGTTTCCTTGCATGCATAGTTTCTCGTAGTTCTCTTACCTTAAGATCATTCACTCCTCTAGCAGTCCAAACACCCAGTCTCCATTCATCGCCTGAAACTCGACCTTTACGTTTACACCCAACTATGACCTTTATGCGCGAAATTTGTTTTGCTAGCCGAAATCATGTCCAAGTTAAGTAATGATTCGTCGTACGGTGGAGATTCTAGTTGTTACGTCAGTCCCAACAAAACTTCTGTTCGGAATATTGAGTGCTTTAAAAGGATTTTTCGGAGATAATTTCGGAAATTGTTATAATCAGTTATTAATCAGTTTAATTTTCGAGTTTTCAACCACTTTAGTATCTTTAAAGATTACCCCCCCCCCTCCTTATCATAGCATGAGTCTAAATTTTTATCAAGAAATTTCAGCATTATTTGAAGTTTTTTCAGCTTTAAAAATTTTATTTCGGCAATATTATTATAAATTGGTATGAAAGAAGAACTCATCTTTTAAAATAGTCTGCAGGCAGGCTCTTCTATTCTATGTCCAATTTACAAGGTTATACTTTAGTTAAAGAGAAAAAATAATCAAACTGTAAAAATTTCATATTTTGTTTCCTTTCTATCCTCGAAACGACGACTGAATTCTTGAGACACTCGAGAAGAACTGATTATTTTCAGGACAATAGATGACATGTGTTTCGAGTTAGTTTACAATAACGTCGCATCCTAAGTTAAACATTCGGAAAATTTAGTGATTTAAAAGGATTTTTCCGAAATAATTTCGAAAATTGTTGAAGAAATCTCTGAAATACTGTGACGTCCTTGATTTATTTTGAGTAAATTTTTTTGAAAAAACGGATTAAAATATTATTAGGAAATTTAGTCAAAAAAAACCATTAAATTAATCCCTAGAATCTGTCAAAACAGCCCTAACAAGTCAGCATTTTCTTTTAGAAAAAAAAAGAGAAAGATTTGAAATTTCCTTCAGACCTTTAAAATCAATTGAAAATTTCGTCGAATATCTCAATTGAGAGAGGGAAAAACCTTCTAATATTTGAGAATTTTTGAGATTTCATGAAGCAACTCTAAATTTTCGAATAAATTTTTTAAAATTCGATAAAGAGTTATATATAGATATATATTAAATTTTTTGCTGCTTGAAATATTAAAATAGTTTTAATAATTGAGCAGCAATATTAGAATTTTGAGGGAGAATTTAAAAAGAATTTGGGTGTCTTTGTACTTAACGCGTGAAGGGAAACGTCATCAGTTTAATTTTCGAGTTTTCAACCACTTTAGTATCTTTAAAGATTACCCCCCCCCCTCCTTATCATAGCATGAGTCTAAATTTTTATCAAGAAATTTCAGCATTATTTGAAGTTTTTTCAGCTTTAAAAATTTTATTTCGGCAATATTATTATAAATTTGTATGAAAGAAAAACTCATCTTCAATATTTTCTCAGTTGGGAACTTATACCCTTATTATTTAAATTTTAATTATTTTTTAAACTAGAATTTTCTCCATATTTCCTATGAAAAGAAGCCAGTGATATTATTTCTTCAAATAATTGCAAACTGTGTTTCACAAAAAAATATCACTCTTAACATTCTTTACCTGGAAAAATGGTTTAAACCAATGAAAAATTTTCAAACAATTACCCAATATCCTTAAAAAATATATTTAATGTACGTTCATTGTGTCACGATTTCAAAAAAAAAAAAGAACTTTTTACGATGAACAGGAAAACATTGTTTAATCATTGTTTAGTCATTCTTAAAATTCATTAACAATATCACTTATCCCGAAAAACAATAATTCTTCACGGTTCTAGCGCTTCGCGCTCGATAATATATTTATCTCCTGCTTCGCGCTCGATAATGTATTTACCTCATGCTACGCGCTCGGTCTTTGTATTTCCCTACATTTGTGCACAGATCTTTTAAAATTAAAGGTCAAAGCATCGACAACTGTAATTTAGTGATTGTGAATTCGCTTTTGTTAAAGCTCCTTCGGCTTTAACGAACACATTCTCATCACGTATCTCGTGCTTCGCACTCAATTGTGTCCAAAATGTGAACTTTTCTACATTATGTTCAACGCTATTATATCAAATGTATATTATATTTATGGTCGAGTATTCTGTTCCGGCAAAGTATGCCGGATTTTAATTTTCTCGTCCGGCATATTTTGCCGAATTTTAAGTTTCTCTTCCGGCATATTTTATCGTGTACTAAATTGAATTCCAAAGAATTAATTATGAATTCCAAACAATTCTGGATTAATTGCAACGAGTTAAAAAATTTATGTTTGCAAAAATATGTCGGACAGTAGAAAATTAAAGGGAGATCTTGATGACAGGTGGAGGTTATGTGTCATCTGTATATAACTGTATACCTTGCCAGATCTTAATTTTCTCTTCCGGCAGATTTTGCCGGATTTTAATTTTCTCTTCCGACATATGTTTAATAACGTCATAATTTACCGTAAATTATCATAAATTTTCACAAATTTCGTAAATTTCCACACATTTTATAAATTATGGTAATTCATTAAGATTTTCATACATTTTTAAAATTATGGTAATGGATGGAAATATATGATAATTTAAGGAAATTTCAGAAATTCATGGTAATAGATCGGTAACTTGTGTGACCAGTCACAGGGGTGTCCCCCCCCACGGGACGTTGGAAAGGGATAAGGGTTTAAACCAACATTATTTTTGGAACCAGTCACACGGGTGCCTTTCCGGAAGAGAAAATTAACATCCCGCAAAATATGCCGGAACAGAAAATTAAAAACCGGCAAAATATGCCGAAAGAGAAAATTGAAATCCGGCAAAATATGCCGGATCCGTATACACAACGTATATTTATTTCTATACCTCGGGCTGGTACTGTTTATTCAGATATTGCAAAATAATGTACAAACTTTATTTCTCATAATTACTTTAATATTTGCTCCTTATTTTTTCACTAATTTTTATTCTCAGCTACCCTGAAAATTCTACCACTTCAATAAATTTATATTATTACAATTCACAATATGCATTGGTATTGAAACATACGTATTTTCATTGTCTTTTTTCTATTATTAAAAAAGTGCGTATCCTATAAAAAACACAATTTGGTTATCAAACCTTTTTATTGCAACTTTTGTCGTCTGTCCTGGATTAATTTGATTATTTACAATGTTATTTTTCACGATTTAAACTAAAAATACGTATCCTAACGTAAAATGATTCGAATAAAATGTATACATACAATTTAAGCGAAAAATTTTGTTAAAAGAAATGTTATTTATCAACAAAAAGTACACATCCTATCAAAAAATGATGTAGAACAAAAGCTCTTTTTTGAGTAAACAACTTTTGTTCATTTGTTCTTTTCATAGCTTGTTTCGTTTGACCACAATTTTTTTATTTTTTTATTTTGAATGTTGTTTTTTACAAATAAAACAAAAACTACGCGTCCCATCAAAAAGTGATTGAGAACAAATTTGTAGATCTTTTTTGGGTGCATAATTTTTGTATTACCATCTTTATTCGTTTCTTGCATAGTTCGACCGCAAAATACAATTTTTTATTTTCCATTATTTTTTGTGCGATCAAAATTTGAATCTTCGATTTTTCGAGAAAATTCAAAAAGTTGTTATGATAAAGCGTTGTTTGGCTTAAATGTTCATTTTCGTTTTTTTTTGTTATTGAAAATGCTACTGTTATACTTTTTTTTCGAAAAAAGTCGTGAGGATAAATTGTTCGAGTTTCCAAGTACTAGGAATAGCCGTACAAATAATTTTTAAATCTGGAAAAAAATGGTCTCCAAAATTTTGAAAATGCTCTAACTTTTCGAATTTTTTCCAAAACAGCTGGTTAACGAACTCGACTTTTCTTTTTTGTCCCTAAAACTGTGTGCCAAATTGCACCCTAATCCGATTAGTCTTTCAAAATTTATCCGGTATACTGAGATGAATTCGCTAAAGCCTCCGTGAATCTCGCTTTGCGACAATCTCGAATTGGATTAATTTCAATGTCAGCCAATTCATTTTGATTCGCGAGATTTGAAGTCAAGTTACAATTCGCCTGAATTCGTCAGCGGGAATACAGTTAAAGGCTGGCCTATTCAATTGAATTCGTAAGCTATAACCAACGCGCTGGGCATAAAGGATCCGTTGTAAATAAATATCAGTGAGTCCCGTAGCTCAGTGGTCGCCCTCTGGACTTAGACACTTGGGATCGCTGGTTCGAGTCTCGAAGCATGCAATTTTTATTAATTTTTTTCGACATGACCTTGACCACGAATTAAAACGCATTCAATTACGGCTGGCTCAATTCGCTTAAACGAATCAGAAAGCGGAATTCGGGCGAATTCAAAAATGTTAATTCGCCGCAATTTGCCCCAATCAGTTTCTTTTTACTGGGCAATTTAATTCAATTTCAAAACAGTGCTCGTTGCAGACTTTGCGGACTACATCTTGTACTGTTATTAACCATTCCGAATATATGCTCATTAATATTTTAAAACTATATTATTTATTATTTATCAATGGATTCATTTGTCCATATTCCATTTTCAAGCTTCTTTTGTTTTAGACCTTTTTAATGTTTCAAAGTTTCAAAATCGATATGTTTATAATTAAATTCTTTGAATAATTTGACCGAGGACTTCCGTTTCCGGTATGAAAGTGTTAGGTGGTGGTGATGATTTAAGTGAATTTGCAACGGAATTCAGGTGAGTGTATGTAGAAAATAACAAAAGTGAAGAGGTGTGCGATAATTCGTGAGATTAAGACTGTTTTGTGTAGGCTGAGAGGCAGGGATGTGCAGTTACGCGTAACTGGAGGTATTTTACGTAAAATACCTCGAATATGTCAAATACATGGAGAAACCCTCTGATTGGCTGTCTGATTCAAGTTTTCAATTCCCCGCCTCAGAGGTGGTGCCCTGATATATAGAACAAGATGTAATTAACATCACGTAGAAGACTGATGACGTAAAATACCAGGTAAATTACCGTAGAAAACCAAGTTAATTACCACGAGAATTTTACTTAACCATCCGTGCTGAGAGGTTAATTTGTCTGGCGTGAGGAACAGGGTGGGGAGACAGGTGCAGCCGAGTAGCGGCGGCAGGGCGGGATAGGGAGAGAGAAGAACGGACGACGGTACGGTAGCAGGTTTGGATAGCGCCGTGGAGATAGATTTTACGTAAGTTACGGGAGACGATACGAACAGAGGTTACTTTGAATTGATTTGAGGGCTCTTTCACACGATTGCAGAGCCACACCTGGCGGACTTGCGCAAGGCATGTGTTGTGAAAATAGAGATTTTTCCGCAGGCGAAAAAATAGCGGTAACTTGAATTCTCCATTTTTTTTTAAAGAGAAAAGAAAAAAGTAGTGGAGAAGAATATAGGAGAAAAAAGAAGGAGTATACTGAGTTGTGTGATTAAAAGAAAGCGGAGGAAAATAAATGGTTTGAAGAAGAGGCGGAGAAGGCTAGGACGGAAGAAGATATTTGGTAGGTAGTAAATATAGAAAGAATAGGAAGGAAAAGAGTAAACCAGAATATTAAGATGATAGAATGAAGAGAATATTTTATGGATTTGCTAGGAGGGGTGGAGAGGAATGTTATGAAAGGAGGAAAATATGGTAAAGACAGAACTAAAGGAATGGGCATGGATAATGTGCGATAGAGTATGGAGAGGAGAGGAGTGGCCAGAGTTATGGAAAGAAGGAGTAGTGGTACCCATTGTGAAGTAATGCAAAGAGGAGGAGGTTAAAGATAAAAGGGGAGTGACACTGATGCCAATATTGTATAAAGTATATGTAACGGTTTTGTCAGAGAGATTGAAGAAAGCAGTTGAGGAAAAAAGATAGAGCCGCCAAATCAGACAGTATTTGGAAACAGAATAAGGGTGATAGACAACACATATGTTCTGAATTATCTAATGAATAAAAGGATTAAAAGGGAGAAAGGGGCAATGATAGAAATGTTTGTGGACTCGAAGGCGGCGTTTGACTCCTTGGACCGAGTCGAGATAGAAAACGTTATGGTGAAAAAGGGGATACGAGAGGGCTTAATAAAGAGAGTATCGAAAATTTGTAGAGAAAAAAAATCTGCCCGCTGCGCGGGCACATTCTCATCGCGCGCTTCG
>CAKNYM010052832.1:147157-202040 GCA_932195095.1 Andricus curvator
CATTTTTCACATAAAACCAATACTTTCTCATTATGATGAGAATGTAAAAAGCAGAGTAAAGATAGGAGAGCAAGTTGGAGATAGTTTCGGGTTAGTGAGAGGAGTAAGGCAAGGATGTGCTCTGAGCCCACTTCTATTTAATATATTAATCTCAGACTTAGAAAAAGAAATGAAGAGAAAAGGGTGGGAAGGAGTTAGGATGGGAGAAGAAAAGATATATGCACTGGCATACGCCAACGGCCATACCACGCTGCAAAACCCAGTTCTCGTCAGATCACTGAAGTTAAGCAGCCTTGGACGCGGTTAGTACTTGGATGGGTGACCATTCAAGAATACTGACATGAGTGCTGTTGGCACATCGTGGGTGTGGTGAGCCCACACTTGTAGTTATTTATAACTACAAGAAAAACCTAGAAACACTACCTGAATCGGGTAGTGTCACGCCTACCCTGAAAGGGAAATGGTTTAATGGTATATATATACGCTAACGATATAATGTGGATGGTAGAGGATGAAGAGGGGATTGATGCAAAGCTTTCAAATTTTTCATCTTATACCTATTACATTCACCTATTGTTCACCTATTGTTCACCTATTGTGTGAGGAATGTCCCAGAATTTTTGCCGTCCTTAAAAAAAATGTTTGGGGATACAATTATGCTCTTATATTTCTCTGTTCCTAAGAAATCGTACTTTTATGACTTTTACCAGCGCCAAATATTTTGTTTCCAAGCGGACACCGAATGAGATTTTTCTCCTTTGTATTAGATAAAATTTTCATTCATAAGATATTTTTCTAAAACTAATATGTATATTTAAAAAAAATCAAAAACCACAAAAATCTCACTTTTTACGTAAATATTTTTTCACCTATTGTATGAGGAATGTCCCAGAATTGTAGCCGTACTTAAAAAAATGTTAAGGGATACAATTATGCTCTTATATTTCTCTGTTCCTAAGAAATCGTACTTTTATGACTTTGACCAGCGCCAAATAGTTTTTTTTCAATCGGACACTCTTTCACACTTTTTAAAGGCAATATTCGGTAAGATCAGCAACGTATATTCCTTGTTTTTCTTTCTTAGACACAGAATGACGGAATTGTTTATATGACGTCCTTATCGCCATATTATATATCTGCGGTTCGTTCACCTCAGTTTCAGTTTGGGTAGGCATACGGTACAGTAAAGAAATGTCCTTTTCGTTTGAATCAAAGTATTAGAAAATATGTCGTTGTCCAAAACCTTTTGCGTTTTTTGTAAAACTAAGAAGGGCAAATTGCTTTTGTTTACTGATAAAACGTTAGAAGCATGTACCAATGTATTAGAAATCCTAAAAGAAACCAATTTAAAATATCGTAATTTGGTTTTGCCATATACTAGAAATGCCATAGAAGGATATCATTACAAGTGTAAGAAAATTTTTCCGCACTGATGAAAAAGTAAAGAAAAAAGACTGCAGCTTCACGGAGAAAAATGAAAGGTCAGTTTGGCCATCTAGATGTGCAGACAAACTATATTGGAGGGTCAACTATAGGACAGCCCTGCTAGATGCTAATACGACTTACTCTAGAAGGTTAAAACAAGAGGTTCGAATCGATCATCTTAGAGCGCCGACTTTATCATCTCGGACGGACGACTCGGTCATCTCAAGATAGCTGACCTGATCATCGTAAAGGGTCGATTTGAACATTTCGGATAGTTTATCTGATTGTCTCAGACAGTCGACTCGATCGTCTCTGACGGTCGATTCGATTATCTCAGAGGGTCAACCTGGTCATCGAGGAGGGTCGATTTGGACATCTCGGATGACCGATTTGATCATCTCAATACAGTCGAGTCGGTCAGCTCGGATGGTCGATTCGATTCATTTCAGAGAGTCGACTTGGTTATCCTTTATCAATTGATTTATAATGAAAAATTACTAATTCGTAGTAAAATGGTAAAAAATGTAATTAGAAAAATTGTTTATGAATTTAATTTTTAACGCTTTTTCTACGAATTAGTAATTTTTACTGATGATCGGAATGGAAATACTTCTTACTATTCATCAATTGATAAAAGTCATCGCACTTTGTAATTAGTATAACTTCATACTAATTCATATGTAGAGTATAACATATTCTGTATCATATTCAAAAACAGTATATGGATTGAAACAATGAGAAACCCTGACGTAACCCTCCTGATACACAGCCTTAAAATTAAAAGAATATTTAAATTAATGATGAATGGGTTAAAGTTCACTAAAAATTGTGGTTATAAATGCATAGTTTTATTTTTAGAACAGCATAAATATACATATATCACAAATATTTACAGCCTTCGATCAAGCTGAATCTAAAAACTTAAAAAATTCCTGTCAAACATTGTAAACAAGCGTGGAATAATCTATCATATTGAACCAGTATTATTTTAACGCCTTCAAACTGTTCACATTTACTGCTTTCGCTTGCCTGCAAATTTTCGAGTGTGTGGTCCATCCCATAAATATTCCCTAGAAAAATGTAAATAATCAATAAGCATAATCAATCATTTAAATCAGTGGTGCAGTCAAGGCCTGGCGGGAACTGGCGCCGCCAGGGTACTTTTTTAATGGCATTTTAGACCTTCCCCTTCTTCCGAAAGTAACGTAGCCGTTGACTAAAGACGGATTTTACGTTTATAAATTCTTTTAAATAAAATTAATGTAGATAACATATTGAATTCGATAAGAAACAGTTTTCATTTCTAAGATTTCAAGCCTGAATATATTGCTTTTGCAATAGTTGAAAAATAATTGAATTTTCAACCAAAAAAGATTTTATACACAAAGAGATAAATTTTCAACACAAACGAATTTTTAAACAAAAACTAATTTTCAATCAAACAGTTGCATGAACAAAAAATTAGATGAACTTTCCAGTCAAAAACGCGAGTTTTCCAAAAACTAATTAAATATTTAAACAAATGGTGAAATTGGCAAGCCAAAAAGAAAAATTTTTTTGAAGACAGTTGAATTTTTAACAAAAAATTTACTTTTCAACTAAGCAAAATGAAGTTTCAACCAAGCAGGATGACTTTTCCACCAAAAAAGATGAATTTTCAATCCAAAAAGATGAATTTTTAACAAAATAGTTGAATTTCTAACCAAAAAGTTGAATTTTCAGCACACAAAGATGCATTTTCAATCAAATGGTCGAAATTTTCAAACAAAAAGTGACTAATATTCAATCAAATATTTGAGTTTTCAAAAGAAAAAAATTAATTTTTAGAACATAGTTCAATTTTCATCAAAAAAGTTCAGTTTCAACCAAGAAAGATTACTTTTATACCATGAAAAATAAATTTTCAACAAAAGAATAAAGTTCTTAAGTTAAAAAGTCGAATTTTTTAGAAAACAGTGGACTTTTAAATCGGTAAAGATGATTTTCAATCAACAAAGAGGAATTTTTAACAAGATTCTCTACCAAAAAGTTGAACTTTTAACAAACAAAAATAATTTGCTACACAAAAAGACGACTTTTTAAAATAATATATGAATTTTCTACCAAATAGTTATTTTTTATATATTTTTTTTATTTATTTACTGATAAGATGCTTAGGTCATTGGCCTGTACAAATGGGTTGCTTGAAACCAGAATACATTCTAAAAGTACATATAACTTGAGATAAGGCTTTTAAATATAAGAAAATGACTTTAATCGAAGAAAAGAGAGAAAAAGAAAAAAAAATTAATTATATATATTGTCTGGTTTTGTCTCAAGTATAAAGGTGCGGATGCGCAGAATGATTTGGACTAGTTCAAGTAAATTACGCATCTCAAAAGCATAGGAGGTATTTAAAATCATAAGCCTATATTGTTTATGCACATTCGGATCTGCTGGATTTCTATGAAACTGAGGTCTGAAATCGTTGTAGGCAGGACATTGTGCCAGTAAATGATACAAATCTTCTACCTGATTAAGGTTACAAATTGAACAGACTATACCTGCTACGAAGTCATATCTTGAGTCATTTAAGCATACTGTTCCTCTTATGGAACCCAAAAGCCTAAGCTGAGCCAATATTCTTGTAAAGGCCAAGTGAACTCTGATTCTCAGATAAGAGTTTTCTACAAAAGTCAAATGGAGGTAAGGATAAACTTGCAAGCTCTCAGAGGAGTCCAGTCTGGCGAGATCAGAGTTTAGGAGGTGATCTCTGTAAGTGTCGAGTATAAGATCTTTGTTTAGCTTTATAGAATTGGCATCCAATGAGGACCACATATTCCCCAACCCGCACTGGTCAAAAAAGTATTTCAATTGCAGAAACCAATTATATTCTGGGTTTGCATCTTTCTTGCTAGATAAGCCAATCAATCTTTCAAGACACGTTTTAGGAAGTCTCCCCTCTGTCATTTCAAAGATTCTTTCCAGCCAATTCAAAGCCAGCTTCAAGATATCATATGAAAGTTGCCTGGAGCCTGTCTCTATCGTCACCGCATAATTAGGGGTGTAGGGAGGGAAAGCCAGTATCCTCTTATAAAAATTGTTTTGAATTTTCTCAACTGACTCATGATACCACAAGTCCCAGACTGCAATCGCATAGAAAAGGACGCTAAGACACAGGCTGCGAAACAGCACCCTCTTAGTGTCCTAATAGTCCGATTTCGACGATAAGAGGATCCTGAGGACTGCACCCATAGCTACATTTGAGGCACTTATCCTTTTTTCACTCGCCTTGGCAAAGCGCCCCGAGCTAGAGAAAGTGGTACCTAGATAGTCATACGTTTGCATGATCTCCAGAAGTTCACCCTTATACCGGAAGTTATAATCATGACTAATGTTGCCCTTATGAAAAATAAGAACCTTTGATTTACTTTTATTATTGGAAAGAAAATTTTCTTCGCAATATTGAGCTATTATATTTATGTTCCTCTGAAGGTCAACTGGAGAAGCTGCTAGTACCACAATATCATCCGAGTAAGCCAAAAAGAATAAGTCCGTTAAACGATTAACCATAATCCCTCTGGCTCCATGATTTATTAAGTATTCCTCAAGGTCACTTAGGAATAAAGCAAATAATATCGGACTCAAATTTTCACCCTGGGGGAGACCTAAGGTTGCCTCTACCGGAGTGGTGTTCCCTTCAGTTGAGCGTATAGAAACAGTAGCTTTCTGATATAAGTTAGAAATAATTTTTAACATTTTGATGCTGACGTCTTTCTTCAGGAGTTTTTTTCCAAAGGCGATGATGGTTAATAGAGGGAAAGGCCCTTTTAAAGTCAACGAAGAATGAAAATAGTTTGCCCCCTGGTTCGGAGAGACGTATTTGGATAATAGAAGATGAAGTAAAAATGTGATCCAAGCAGCTCCTTCCACTCCTGAAACCAGCCTGGTTCTCCAGAAGCGCGTTTATACACTCAGCCCACTTGGAGAGCCTTGGCAGCAAAACTTGCGTGAAAATCTTAGTTATACAGTTAACAAGGGCAATCTCTCTATAATTTGAGGGATCTGTTTTAGAGCCTTTTTTGTGTATCATAAAAAGATGAATTTTTGCCCAATTAAATTGGACTTCTTCTTCCCTCCAGATCCTGTCAAACAAGCCCTGCAAGTAAGGAGCCAATTCTCAGGAAGATACTTATAAAATTCATTGCTAATGCTATCCCTCCCATGAGCCTTGTTTAATTTACATTTTTTTAAACTTTCTTGAATTTCATTTTGGGTAACATCCGAGTCCAAAAGAGGATGAGAGACTTCAAACCAGCAGATATCTAACGCAGTACGTGGTGGATACATTGCATTAGCAAATTCTTGCCACTCCGCAAAACTAATATAACCTACAGTGGAGGCTCAAAATCGAAAATTGTTAACCGCCTTCCAGAATGTCACGAAATTGTTAGCCGTAGCCAGGTCATTAAGGCGAGAACTCTCAAACTCCTTACGCTTCCTATCAATCACACAAATATAGTAACGTTTCGACCCCTTGTAAACCCTATCGTCCGCGTCCGAGAACCCTGATTCTTTGCACTTTTTTAAATCCCTCTTTTACTTACGGGAAAGATAGGAACATTTATCATCGTACCAGGGTTTCTTTCTAAATTCCCCTATATATTGTTTTTTAGTCAACCCCACTTCTTTCGCAATCTGAGTAATTGTAGCCGTAAGTTTATCATTTAACTCATCGATAGATGAGTTTTCCTGAAGGGTGACATTAGGAACGGACATCATGCTCTGGGTGTGTAGGCCAATCAGTCCCCCAAAAAGGAGAAACGAATCAACGGTTCCCTGAAAAGGAGACTGAAGAGGCAAGCGCAGCAGGCTAGTAGAGCAGCTGCGAAAGCTGGAACGTCGGCAGCTACATGGCCGACATCCAGCACTGAGGCCCAGAAGAGAGGTAGGGGCTCACAGGTCACCCCACCGGGGGTGGCGAAGCCTTTGAAGAGGCACAAGGCGGCCCAGCAGCCGACGAACAGAGAGTCGTCGGAAGCTGGACTGACGGCCGCTCAGAGGACTAACCCCCTGACAATGGTGGTGACCGACACCAACTACCCGGACTCATTGCTCACTCCGGAGTAGTACGAGATCTTCAGGGAGGCTACCTGGAGGGCGCTCGAAAAAGTGTCCCCAGATGAATGGCCAAGATTCGTGCCCTCCTTCTGCAGGGGAAGGGGCTTCGTATTTGTGGCAGCCGACCTAGCGGCTAAAGCTTGGCTACTCACAGCAGTGGTCGAGACAGAGTCGTGGGAAGGTGCATCTCTTAAGGTGGGTGGGGTTGAGTTGCTCCATAAGATGGTGAGGGCTACGGCGTGGTTCCCGGGTAAACTGGAAATGTTGAAATACAGGAAGATCGGGAGCAGACCTAAATGACTGCTTTTGGTCTAACCATTACCCAGATTAACTTGCATAACAGAAAATGCTCTTCTGCAGTACTCCAGAGGGGCATGGCTGCGAGGCACACAGGTATCTCGCTAATCCAAGAACCATGGTTAGTTCGAGATACCATAAGGGCGTTAGGGGGGCTGGTATTTTTTGTTACAGGGACTCAAGGCAGCCAAACCAAGGGCCTGCATACTGGCGAAGGGAGTTAACGCTGTCCCACTGCTTGAGCTATGTTCGAGAGACCTAATGGTGATAGCCATGGATCTCAAAGGAATAGGAAGTTTAGTTCTGGGATCGGCTTATTTGCCTTATGACAGCGACACCAACCCACCAGTGGAGGTACGTACACTGGTGGAATATTGCAAGGAATATTGCCAACGGCCATACCACGCTGAAAACCCCAGTTCTCGTCAGATCACTGAAGTTAAGCAGCGTTGGACGCGGTTAGTACTTGGATGGGTGACCAATCAAGAATACTGACATGAGTGCTGTTGACACATCGTGGGTGTGGTGAGCCCACACTTGTAGTTATTTATAACTACAAGAAAAACCTAGAAACACTACCCGAATCGGGTAGTGTCACGCCTACCCTGAAAGGGAAATGTTTTAATGGTATATATATAAGGGGTATTCCTCTTCCGTTGGGATGCGATGCTAATTCACACCATACTTTGTGAAGCAGCACGGACATCAACTCAAGAGGTAATGACCTACTGGAATACCTAATCACCACTGATTTAGATATTCTTAACACGGGGAACACACCGACGTTTCGTAACTCGGTCACGGAGGAAGTCATTGACATCACTCTCTGTACCAGTAGTTTTAGGGATAATATCAAGAAGTGGAGAGTTTCAGATGAACCCACTCTCTCAGATCACTCACAGATAGAGTTCGTGTTGAAATCCGTTGTACCCGCTGGCCCTAAATGGGTCGGAAATCCAAGAAGAACGGACTGGGATCAGTTTTCCACTGGATAGGCTGCTTTCTCGAAATCCGGACGCTATTCTCGGCACTCTGAAATTGCCCAGCGGGGGGTACTCAGAATCGGACGGGGATGCCTTGGCTCGCCTGGTCAAGACACCGTTCCCGGGCTTTTCAAGGTTTGGAGAAAAGGGGACGACCCCTCAGAGGCAAACAAAGTCGCCTGCGGCCCAACTGTGTCCGAAACAGCGGCTAGCCAACAATATTGTCACCCCCGCCAGGGTCAGGTGGGCCTTGAATTTTTTTTTGTCCTTACAAGTCTCCTGGCCCAGATGGCATATATCCAGTCCTCTTACAGAGGGCTGGAGAGATCATCATAGGGCCGCTAGTGAGACTTGCTAGGGCTAGTATGACGTTGGGACATGTCCCGGCGGCATGGAGGGGTACGATAGTAGTCTTTATTCCGAAAGCAGGTAGGATCGGTTATACCTTACCCAAGGATTTCCGTCCCATCAGCCTAACATCTTTCCTACTAAAAACAGTGGAAAGACTTGTCGAAAGATATATCCGCGATAAGGTCTTGTCAAGTAGGCCACTTCACAAGGAGCAACACGCCTACAGGGCTGTTTACTCTACGGAGACGGCCCTAAGCGGAGCATTAAACCTAATTGAAGGTCAACTGAAGGAGAAAGGCCTCGCGATTGGAACCTTTATGGACATTGAAGGAGCGTTCAATAACACCTCTGGAGAGGTGATCAGGGCGGCCATGATTACACATGGTGTGCCTATTGCAGTCGTGGAATGGACGTGCCACATGTTGGCCAACAGGAATCTAACTACGACTAAGGGTGATGCCACTTTATGTGAAACCATTGACTTGGGATGTCCGCAGGGAGGATCTGTTTCGCCCTTGCTGTGGTGCCTAGTAATGGATGAACTGCTTCAGCTACCCTCGAGTCAGGGCCACCACGTCATAGTCTATGCGGACGATATACTGGTTATCGTGCGCGGCCAGGATCTGGATGCGCTCTTCGGAGTTTGCAGCAAGCACTGATGATAGTGGATTCATGGTGCAAGAAAACTGGACTATCGGTTAATCCGAGTAAGACAGACGCGGTTGTTTTCACCAGAAGGTACAAGTGGGGAACCACGAGTGCATTGAAACTTGGAGGAAAACAACTGGAAATCAAAGAACGAGCGAAATATCCAGGAGTCATTCTGGATAAGAAGCTGTTATGGAACGAGCACCTGGATAACAAGTGCAAGAAGCTAGTAGCGACTCTATGACTCTGTAGGAGAGACATAGGGAAAAGCTGGGGCTTGAAACCGGAGCCACTTATGTGGATCTACACAGCGATCTTGTGACCCAGTCTAACCTATGCGGAGGTGGTCTGGTGGAGCAGGGTCGAGCTGTCCATTGTGAAGTCTCGACTGGAAAGGATCAGGGGACTGATTTCGAGATGCGTCACTGGTGCCTCGAAGCCGGCACCCACGATGGTACTGGAAGCACTAATAGGTTTGGAGCTCCTCCATTATACCATCAAGGCCGTGGCTGCGAAGGCGGCCCGGAGGCTAAATTCGGTAAATGACAGAAGGATCTCGACAGCAGTGAAGATCCCAGTCGACATCGCGAGGAGACTGACTCTGAACATGCCCAGGGACAAAATGGTCACTCGCTACCTCTTCGACAAGAAGTATCGAGTTAGCTTATGCACGAAGGAGAAATGGGTGAACGGCGACGCACACCTGCCCAGTGATGGAGACAACTGGTTTACAGATGGCTCCTGGAACGAGGAGAATCCAGGAGCCGGTGTATATCGTAGAAGGAATGGAATGGGCTTCACAATCGAGATGGGGTCCTATGCCACAGTTCTACAATCTGAGATTATGGCCATACTCCAGTGCGCCTACAAGGCAAAAGAGTATGACAATAAAAGAAACATCCGTATCTGCTCAGACAGCAGGGCTGCTATATTGGCCTTGAATAGAACAACGACCACGCCGCTATTAGTATGGGAATGCTTTGAGGCACTGAATACGTTAGCGACCGAGTCACTCCGCTATGGATCCCTGGACACAGCGGTATCAAGGGCAATGAGATATCGGATAGGCTAGCCAAACTAGCAGCAAGAATAAATTTTACTGGACCCGAGCCAGTTGTAGGTATTTCCAGCAGGTCAGTCAGTGAAGAAATTAACAGTTGGCTGACTGAGGAACATCAGAATGAGTGGGTCTCTGGTTGCAGACAGGCCAGAACACTCTTGGGCTCAAAGCTTAACTCTGTCCGAGCAATGGAAATACTCAAGCTCGGAAGGAACGAAATCACAGTCAATTACTGCATTACTGCATCAGTAAGTCAGAGATATTAGCCAACAGCGTGGCTGCGGTCCTCTCTCTATGGAGAGGGCTTTGGGGTCACGCTCAGGCTCACAAGGGGATGCAAGGGGATTACCCAAACGTCAGCGGCTGTTACGGTCTCCGCCCAGAACTAATAATAATAAAAACCAAATAGTTTAATTTTTAAGCCAAAAAGATTATTTTTCTACCAAACAGTAGAAGTTTTACTATAAAAAAGACGACTTTTTAACCAAATATACAGGGTGTTTTTTTTAACTTGAGACAACGAAATATCTCAAAAAATACGCATCCTACGGCAAAAATGTCTGGAATAAAAACTTTTTATTTTCGAGGGAGAAAAAAGATTTGCTAAAATTTACCCCAACCCCACCCCCACAGGAGGCAGGGGTGGGGGTAACTTTGTAATTTCAAATGGCAACTCCAATTTTTTATCACAGATTCCGATTCTCCTTTACGAAATACGTAAGTTTTATTCAGAAAATTTGTTTCGATTCGCGATAGATGGCGCTGCAATTGCGAAAAATGAAATTGTTGACACTACTTTTAGCTCTAGCCAGGAATAACGACGCGGACGTAGTAGTTGTCTATTCCCTTCGGGGTGCTTAATTTCGGTGAGTCCCCTTGCCTCTCACCATCCATCGGGGTGCTTGAACTTTTGGCAACGGGACAGTAAAAGTGATAAAACTGTCGAAAACCATTTCCGAATGCAGTTGGTTGACGACAGTCGATTTTGGATGTAGACATTACATATCATCGAGTCTCCACTGTCTACAATCCTCGATGTCATTCCGGCCGAGCGATAAACGCGTCTGTCCGTGCTTAACGTTTATTCATTAGGAAGGTTGATTGTGTTCATTTGATTTTGGTGTGTTGGTTGCTTTCGTTTGGGTTATTGTTCTTGGTCACGTTCGTTTGAGTTGGTTTGGGTGTCGTTGTATTTCCTCATTACCTCACTTCATTACTTTTACAATGGAAATTCTATCTCAGCAACAGAAGATTGAAACGATTCTCATTTATGGAGAAAGTGGCAGGAATATCAATGATGCTCTCACGCTTTATGCTCAACGCTTTCCAGAAAGTGTTCCTTCACGCGCTTCTTTTTACCGGGTTGTCCGAAACTTCATCACTGACGGAAGTGTATAACCGAAAAAAAGGAAGCGTCAAGTAACAGTTACTGGAGTTGATAATGAAATTGCAATTTTAGCTGCAGTCACTCATGACCCTCATGTTCGTACTCGACAACTAAGCCGCGATTCCGGAATGTCTCTATCCAGTGTTTGGAAGGTATTAAAACGTAATAATTATCATCCGTATCATATTTCACTGCATCAAGAACTTCATGGCAATGATTTTCAGAACCGAGTGACATTTTGTCAAAGGGCGGTTCAGCAGATACAAGGAAACCCGAATTTCTTTTTTCTAGTACTCTTGACAGACGAGTCGTCTTTCACAAACCATGGTAACGTTAATCGGCACAACATGCATTATTGGAGTGTAGAAAATCCACATTGGTTGCGTGAAGTTGAGCATCAGCGTCCATGGTCCGTGAACGTTTGGTGTGGAATAATTGGAGATCAACTTATCGGTCCGTATTTTATTGATGGAAATTTGAACGGTGAAAAATATCGTAACTTTTTAGAAAATCAACTTTCAATATTGCTGGAAGACCTAAGCTTGGAAGTGCGACACAATATGTGGTTTCAACATGACGGTTGTCCAGCACATTATGCGGCAATCGCGAAGGAAGTACTCAATCGCGAATTCAATGGACGATGGATCGGTAGAGGAGGTCCAGTAAATTGGCCTGCCAGATCGCCAGATCTTACGGCGCCGGATTTCTATTTGTGGGGTTATCTAGGGTTACCATCCGTCCTGGTTTTTCGGGACATGTCCTCTTTTTTCGAGGTCAGGCAAAATGTCCTGGTTTTCAACGAAACCAAGATTTTTGACAGCAAATATTTTATATTTTTATTTTTCTACAATTGCAGCTGTATGTTTCAGCATAATACTGATCGCGACTTTATAGAAATGCGCGCGCATACTTAGTATGTGAATTGTGGCGGCATTAGCGAGCGTGATAGTATGCATGTTACAATATCGGTAGCAAAGCTAAATATTAGCGATTGAGTACTTTGTACACCTGCACAGTGCTTCGGTGTACATGTATTTATTTATAAATACAATAACTTATAAGTTCAATAATAAACAATTATAATTATATTATTGCTTTCGCAGATGACAAGATTGTTATGGCAGAATCAGTCGAGGACTTGCAAAGAATGTTGAATAAACTTCATACAAGCATGAACGACATGGGACTCAAAATTAACGTAAATAAAACAAAAATCATGGTGTTTGAGGGAAAGAGTGAGAAAACAATGTGCAACATTGTCCTAAATGATGAGAGATTAGAACAAGTTGACAAGTACGTATAAATAAGGGTAAGCAGGTTATCGGTAGAGCAGGGTCCATCCTAACAAATAAAAACATATCAAAAAAAACTAAAATGGCCATACATAATTCTATATTCGTACCGACTGTACTATACGGTAGCGAGACATGGACCTGTCAAGAGAAGGACAGGAGTAAAATTAACGCGATTGGCATGTAACCTCTACGCACAATATGCGGAAAACACTCATGGACAAAGTCCGAAACGAGATAATCCTCAAAGAATGTGGTGCAAAAGAGACAATAGTTGACACATGGGAAAGAAATCAGTTAAGATGGTTCGGACATCTTGAAAGAATGAAAGATGAACGACTGACCAAACAAGTGTATAAAGGTAAAGTAAATGGCAGAATGCCCAGAGGTAGACCGCCGAAAGAATGGTTAGAATCTGTAAATGAGACATTAATCCGTAGAGACATAAGAAGCCATAGAAACACAAGAACTTGCATGAAAAAATGCATGGACGTGAAGGAAGCTAGAGTAGTATGCCAGGACAGAAAAGTGTGGCGAAAAATAGTTTGTAAACAGAGTGACAGTAGAATGAATGACACCTGAAACAAAGACCTTGGATACTAATGGGCCCAAGTGGAGAACCATACATAACAATTTTGTGAGGCTCTTTACTTGGGGTGATCGCTAGAGAGATTGATCAGCAACCTGGGTCGGAGCAGTGTTGCGGAATAAACGTGTCATTTAAATAAATAACGCGAGAATTCCAGATCAATCTAAAATATCTATACCTAACACTTATATACCTATCTACCTCATACCTATATACCTACCTACCTTATACCTATATACCCATATACACACTACTATTTTCCAACCGAGCAAGTCACGCCTACCCCGAAAGGGAAATGGCTTAATGGTATAATAATAATAAAATAGATAATTAAATTATTAAATAACAATAATTACAGTAATAGTACATTATTTATACCATTTCCCATACTTTTGTCAAGGATATCTAGTACATTTTTATCTTGATGACCTTTTTTTTTAGGGATCGCTTGAAAATTTTTGAACGTCCTGGTTTTTCACCGGACCCAGATGGTAACCCTAGGTTATCTAAAGAATCGCGTGTATCAAGAAGTGCCCACAACTCGTGATAACATGATCGAGCGAATCAGGTCTGCTTATGCACAAATATCACCAGACACAATTCGCAGTTGTGTGGAATCTTTCAAAGCTCGGATTAACAAGTGCATCGAAGTGCGAAGACACCATTTTGAGCACTTATTGTAAAATAATTAATCGAAATCAAGCATCCCTGTGGTGAGAGGCAAGGGTACTCACCGAAATCAAGCACCCCGATGGATGGTGAGAGGCAAGGGGACTCACCGAAATTAAGCACCCCGAAGGGAATAGACAACTACTACGTCTGCGTCGTTATTCCTGGGTAGAGCTAAAAGTAGTGTCAACAATTTCATTTTTCGGAATTGCAGCGCCATCTATCGCGAATCGAAACAAATTTTCCGAATAAAACTTACGTATTTCGTAAAGGAGAATCTGAATCTGTGATAAAAAATTAGGGTTGCCATTTGAAATTACAAAGTTACCCCCCCACCCCTGCCTCCTGTGGGGGTGGAGGTGGGGTAAATCTTAAGTTAAAAAAAACACCCTGTATGAATTTTCTATCAAATAATTAAATTTTCAACCAAAAAGTTGAATTATCAACGATGAAGATTATTTTTTTCACCCAAAAAGACGACTTTTCAAAAAAACACATGAATTTTCTACCAGTTAGTTGAATTTTTAACTTATGCAATAAACAGGATATAATTTCAAAAAAAAAATGGGGGAGTTAACTTTTCAGATAAAAACTCTGATGGAAAAAATAACTTTGAAGATAGAAAAACGAATTTTCAACAACCCTATTAATTTGGTAAATTTTCGTTTGAGAAAATTAATTTTTCATTAAAGAAAATTATTTTTAATAAAAAAAAACTAATCTTCTACATAAAAGTTAAATTTTCTAGCATATAGTTGACGTTTCAAACAAATTGTTGAATTTTAAAGATAAAAAGACGAATTTTGTATATAAAACAACAAAACTTTCAACCGCCAAAGATAGGAATTTTTTACTAAAATTATGAATGTTCTACACAAAAAATGAATTCGTGAGAAATTACATAAATTGTTTTATGTTTTTAATATTATTTTTATGAAGGGTAGGCGTGACACTACCCGATTCGGGTAGTGTTTCTAGGTTGAGAACTTGTAGTCAATAACTACAAGTGTGGGCTCACCACACCCACGATGTGCCAACAGCACTCAGTTTTCTCGAATGGTCACCCATCCAAGTGCTAACCGCGCCCAACGCTGCTTAACTTCAGTGATCTGACGAGAACTGGTTTTTTCAGCGTGGTATGGCTGTTGAAATACATAAATTTGTAACCAACTAGATGACTTTTCAATTCAGAAGATTAATTTCCTACAAAAAAATAAGAATTTTCAACAAACTACATTAATTTTCAACCATATAGTTGAAGTTCTAAATGTAAGAAATCAATTTTTAACCAATAATGGTGATATGCTCCTTACTTTTGGGTGGAATTTGTTGGAAGCAGTAAGAAGGATAATCGTCGGGGATAATGGATTTTTATCTACTAAGAGAAACTGAGAAGGAGTTATCTCATTAGATAAGAAGAGACAGGAGAGGTAGGGGAACCATAGGAGGGAGTGAGAGAAAATATTGCTATTTTTGTAGAGGAGGGGCTATGTGGATAGATTTCAAAGGAGGTGACAGGAGGGTGTGATGTGTCTATCTCATAGGATAGAACAAGATAGCGGATGGAAGAGTGATCTGGAGAGTACCAGAGGAGGAAGTAAGACGATAAATGTCAGCTTGTTGATTCGATCTAGCTTGTTAGTTGGTGGGAGAGGGGTGAAGTTAGTAAGTCATTGGGCTGAAATTGCTGGTATTTATTCTACCATGATTTTACAGAGAGTCGGAGTTCTTATTTATCGAATTCTTGATTCGTCCTCAGAAGAGGGTGACGGAGATATGTCGTCCAGGCGGCCTCTGGCTGGTTTCCAGCTAGAGGCTCCTGAAGATAGAGAGAGAGGCCTGCAGATTGTGTGTGCTTGTGGTTGGTCACGACAATGGCTTGCTCGTGAAGACCTATGGCTGGCTTCCAGCTGTAGGTATCTAGGGCTGGCTTCAAGCGGTAGGATTTAGTGTGAGGGTTCTGGCTACCAGCTCCCAAACACTTCTAACGTTCTGGACTTGTGCGCACCCTTTTAAAGGGGAGGCTGTGTGGGCGTTGCGTGGGAGTCGGGCGGAGAAGGTAGAAAATAGTTGGAGGGAGATGCGCGCGTCGAGCTTCGCGGGTGCTGTACTCGCGACTCTCGCCTCTACACGCCCTGCCGCCTTGCTGACATAACTGCTGACGTCACTTCACACAGTACCTCCTTCTCTCTCTCTTACTCGCAGGTCTAATTGCTAGTTATTATAATTTTAAGATGGCTGCCTACTGAATGAATAAACGTCGTCTGCGAGAGTGTTTTAAATCTACCAATAAAAGAGATTTATCCTAAATCGGGTTAAAAAAAAATATATATATATGTACATTTACAGGGCTAAGTTTAGGATATCTATACACTCTAAAGTATTAACGCATGGTCATAAAATAAGAAAAACTTGAAACGAAATTAAACTAAAATTTATCTACAACTAAGTTAACGATTATTATACTCTGGCCAGAGGAAACTAACGTAAATATATGTACGACCTTAACCTAATGACGATGTCCAATCTTAATTAATGAGTTTTAATCTAAATTCAGAATCTTAACCTTTTTACAAAATCCTAACCTAATAACAAAATCTTAACCTAATTCCGGAATTTTAACCTAGTTACCTTAACCTAATTAGGCCTCCACTGAGGTGTATACAATCACGCTTCTCGGTAATTGTGCGGCTGCGACTTACGTAGTGAGTAGCGCCCCCTGGCGTTACTTTCTTCCTTATTGGACGCCTCGTCTGAGGTGTTTTGTTCATTTTCTTCTTCTGCTTCCTCTTCAGAGGATGGTGCTGACCGTTGTTGTCCACCATCACTAGCTGTTCCTTTCGGGCGAAAGGGGTCGCGATTTGTGGTTTGCTGGCAACAGACAAGGTTGGGCCAAGGTCCCAGAATCTTTGCTTAGCGCTCGGCTGTTCCAGAGAGGTATTCAAGTTGGGTGTTCCCATCCCTGGCGTTGATGCTTGACATTCATCATTCTCGTGATTTTCCTCGTCTGAGGATAATGCTGAGCGTGGTTGTCCACCATCACTAGCTGCTTCTTCATCTTCTTCATTTTCTTCATCTGAGGATAATGCTGAGCGTGGTTGTCCACCATCACTAGCTGCTTCATCATTTTCTGGTGGCTGCTGTTCCAGGTCGGCTACTGTTTCCCTGATGACTGGGCAAGGGAAAATTTTAGTACCGTGTATTTTCACCTCGATACCATTTTGATTGACCCAGTAAACATTTCCTGCAGCCTTTGATATGATCACGTGTGGACCGGTTTGTCGTGGAGCGAAACCGGCGTAAAAATGATCAGCTTTCTTTTATTGAAAGTGTCCTTCAACATAAACTCGGTCCCCAGGTAGATAGCGATGAACCGGAGGGTTAGTTGCGTATTTTGCCTGTTAGGTGGCTTGATTTTGACGTGCTCGGTCCTCTCTTTCTAATCGAGCTTCTATTGGCTGGCGGCCATCTTCGTTGAATCGCCAGTCTGCGGACCTGTGGATCGTCCACCCTAGCAACAGGTGGCTAGGAGTTTGACCAATGGCAGCATTCTGACGCCGACGTATTCCGAATAGGATTTCCAGTATATTCTTATCCCATGTCCTGTGGTTCCTAGCGTCTACTCTTAGACGAATCCCTTTCTTTATCTCTTGGTTTTTTCGTTCGGTTGGATTGGCTCTGGGATGATAGATCGGTGTCGTCCAGAGCTCGCAATCCCAGCACTGGCAAACGTCGAGCCAATGGCGACTTGTAAACTGCTTGCCGTTGTTGCTGAGTATCTGCCTGAGGTATCCCCACCGTGGTTAGACTTCTCTTTTAAAAATTGCAGTGATGGTTGGTGCTTTTGAAGATGCGATGGGAAACGCTTCGACCCATCGCGTAAACAGGTCGGTGACAACTAATAAGAATGCTTTTCCAGTTGCCGATCGGGGGTATGGACCAATAATACTGGTTTTGGATGAATCGTGGTGTTTCGTCGACTCCTGGGCGTCCAGCAAGGGGGTCGTCATGAAATTCCCAGAGAACGCGTTCTTCGATACTCGTCGGTATACGCAACGTCCACGTTTCCTTTTCGAGGTGCCTTTCTCCAACCCTAATGGCGTTGATCATTGGACGGGTGACCGTGGAGAGGGAAGGGCCATAGTTTCTGCTCAGTGGCAGCATGCAGTCCAGATCCGGCTCACCAGGTGTCGGTGCATCGCGCGCGAGATGATGAGATAATGCATTTGCCAACTCGTTATGTTTTCCAGCGCACTTGACGGTAAAGTCTGCCAGGTCAAAGCCGTACTATCTGTTCTGAGCGTGAACGGGCTGTCCTCTAGATAAACGTTGAAATCCTCCTGAAGAAGTACAGCACCCATCCCCTTAGAGCTGGTATCTGTCTGCAGGATAAATGGTTTTTTGGGATTGGGTCGACTAAGCTCGAGGGGTTTGTCCGCCAGGGTTTATACATTCTCAAATGCTTCTTGAGCATTCGGATTCCACTTGTATGGCTTTTTAGTACATAAAAACTCCGTAAGAGGCGTGGCTAACAGTGAGAAATTTGGTCGATATTCTCGTATCCAATTACAGGTTCCTAGAAAGCTCTGGAGTTCCTTGCGGGTTCTAGGGCGTGTGGCTTCTTTTATTGCCTGAATACTCTCAGGGGTAGCTTGGTTTCTCTCGGAGGTCACTAGATGGCCAAGGTACTGCAATTTCGTTTTTCCAAAATGGCACTTCTGCAAATTACAAGAAAGTCCATATATCTGTAGACACTCGAAAATTAACCCCAGGTCGTAAATGTGTTCTTGCTCATTTGCTAAATAGATTATCAAGTCATCCAGATAAGCTATTGCGAACTTGCGCCAGAGTAAGTCCCTAGGACTTCCTTTATAATATTTTGGAACGTAGAGGGGGCGTTTTTTAATCCAAACGGCATGACTCGGAAGTGGTATTGCCCCCCCCCCCCCAGGTATGGCAAATGCTGTATATTTCCGTGAAGCTGGGTGTACGGGTAATTTGCCAATATCCGCTTTTCCAGTCAATCGTTGAGAAGATCCTAGCTTGACCTAAATCTTTTAGAGTTTCGTGGATCACAGGGAGCAGTTGTGCTGCATCGGTGGTAAGATCATTCAGGCGGCGATAGTCGACGCAGGAGCGCTGACTTCCATCTTTCTTGGTTTGGATGGAGGATTGTGAGCTATAGGGCGAGCTAGTTGGCTCGATAACTCCATCAGCCAGCATCTCAGGAATATACTCCTCCATAACCTTCACCTTGGCTGACGAAAAATGGCGCTGAGCTTCCCGAAATGGCTGATTGTGTTTAAAATGAATCTCGTGGCTTGTGGTGAGGGCTTTACGCAAATGTCCTCCTTGATGAAAGATATGTGTGTGGCGCTGGGCTTATTCTCAGAAAGCATTGGCGACTGCCCCTTTGAAAGTGCTTATCAATTCTTCCGATGATAGGCTAGATGGGTTTTTGGCAACTCGAGGTGTGCCAGAGATGGTGAACACTTGTTGTCTCTCTTGTGCACCGATATAGAGACAAGCGGAATGGTGTACGTGGACAACGTAATGTTCTTTTAGCCAGGTTCTACGCAGGATTAGTTGTTCGCCCAGGCTATCGGCGACGAAGAAGAACACAGGGTAGGACCCGTGATTTATTTCGACGTTAAGGTCGATTATTTCTCGAAGTTTGAGGGTGAGCCCTTCAGCAGCCAGGTCAGCTTCGGGTGGGCCTGATTGAATCCTGTGGATTTCTTTGGGGTTAAGGAACTCGGTTTCAATGACATTGTCGGATGAGCCGGATTCTGCCAGAGCTTCTAGTTCCCTTCCTACAATATAGGTCCAGAGGTGGGGTAGTTTTCTTTTTTTAGTGCGGGCGTCGGTTATTATTGGTTGGTAGTTTTGTTGTCGGCGGGCCCTTTGGTGTCCGCTATTCGTCTTTGGTTTCCTGAAATTCCGTGGGGCTCCGCCGCCCTTCTCCAGTTTTTCGACGGCTAAGTGGCCAATACTGGGCAGTCGCGGTGGTAGTGGCGCCCTGAACAGTAATGGCAGGCAGGCAAACGGTCCACCATTTTGCCGCTTCTCCTGACAATATCTTCCGGAAATCCGAGTCCAGTGGTTGGCTTCGATGTTTGACAGTCTGCCAGACAACTTTGACACCACTAACGAGCTGCCAGTCAAATTTTTTGTTAGTTGTTAGCGCCTGAACAATCATTCCCAATGGGTTTCAAGAGTAAAAAATTACGTGTTTTGACTCTAATTTTTTACATGTTTGACAGCCTGCCAGTCAACTTTTGGCACCACTGATGAGTGGCCAGTCAAATTCTTGTTAGTTGTTTGCACCCAAACAATCATCCTCAATGGGTTTTAAGAGTACGAAAATGACGTTTCTTCACTCGAATTATTGACATGTTTGACAGCCTGCCAGTCAACTTTGACACCACTGAGGAACTGCCAGTCAAACTTTTTGTTAGTTTCTAGTGCCTAAACCAGGGGTCCACGGCAAGGGAAAATTTCTCGAGATTAGCTCTTTTAACACGTGTGGATTGCTCGCCTCGTTTCCACCACCAAGAGTCTCTACTCTACTCTAAGAGTGCAGGGTGGTGGTAAATTCTATTCTATGTCGTCAGAATTTACCACCACCCCGAACTCTTAGAGTAGAGTAGAGACTCTTGGTGGTGGAAACGAGGCGAGCAATCGGCACGTGTTAAAAGAGCTGAACTCGAGAAATTTCTCCTCGCTGGGGACCCCTGGCCTAAACAATCAATCCCAATGGGTTTCAAGAGTACTAAAATTACGTTTTTTAAATCAAATTCTTGACATGTTTGACAGTCTGCCAATCAACTTTGGCACCACTCAGGAGCTGTCAGTCCAATTTTTCGTTAGTTGTTAGTACCTAAACAATCATCCCGAATGGGTTTCAAGAATCTTAAATGAATTTTTATAAATGGAATTTTTTACATGTTTGACAGCCTGCCAGTCAACTTTGGCATCACCGTCATGCAAACCCTTAGGGGACACATTATGAATAAAGAAGCAGGATAATTTGACCGAAATGTATTTCTCACAAAAAAAAGCATTCCCGCAAAGTGAAACTGCCATCATAAATCTAAGAAAAAATTGGCTTATTTCCCATTTTTCTGCGGTAATTAAACAATTTGAAGTTTCAACTACATATTCAAAACTCTTTTAAAAAGTGAAATAATTCATGATTGAAAATACAATACCATATTGTATAATTTGAATACAACCAATTTCAAATGGAAAGTATTTCAAATCGAAAAATTTCAATTCCCAACCCTTAAGAATTAGAAAGTATGTCTAGTTGAAGATCAAATATTCAAAATTGTACAATTTTCAATTTAAAATGGTTGGAACTGAAAGATTTTAAAGTGAAACGAAATGTAACTACTTCATCAATTTCTATATTTGCAATTAATATGAGATCAAATTTAAAGTCTTCAAAATAAAACAATAACAAAAAAGCATTTAACGGAAAGCTTTTTAATTTCTTTCTTTCCAACTTAAACAGCGAAAAAGTAAGAAATTAACAACATTAAAAAGCACTTCCATAAATTTCGAATTATTACCAAGCCGTTTTTAGTAGTAATTCTTGTTCTAGTGGCCACACTAATAATTTAGGATTGCAATTAAGTAGGTGCATATACAACACATGTGTATTAATATTCTTTTTTATTTTTAAGTCGAGTTTGAAATAGAAAACGTACAAAAATAACATCGATAGGAAACAATCTGGAAAATTAAAGCTTCTAATAAAATTTGTAGTCTATTAGAAGCATATTTCAATATATTACTGCAGTAATACGCAGTAAACCCATCTTTCGTCGATAAGCACCCTGTCTTTTTTAAAACCACATTAAGATTTTTTTAAATTAATTATCCAGTTTCGCCAAATTCTTAGTAAATACGCATATAACTCACCAGATGTATTTGCATATCATTAGAAGTACAAAATATGATGTATTACAAGAGGCATATAAGCGAAATCGGAATTTCAGTAATTCTTAATTAATTTCATATATTTCCAGAAATCCCAGGATAATTCCCATAATTTCCTATTAGTTCCAGGAATTCCGGGAATCCATAGAATTCTAATTAATAATTCTATAGTAATTCCGACCACTTGTACAACTGAGGGTAACAGTATAGAACTAGATAATCAACAAAATGGGAATTTTTCAAAAGAGCGAAAAAACATTCGATAAAATCAAAAGCACTATTCAAAGATAAAACAAATGCCTGGTCCCGAGCCAAAGTGTTTTTGATTTAGGACCAAAAAAGTTCGTCAAAAAAAGTGATCCAGGGTGAAGGAAATTAATGTGGAAGTTGACAATCTAAAATTGATGCTAACTTAAAAAAGGACCAGGTTTGACTGCAGATTGCGATCAAAAATTCAATTTTCAGCTTAAAAATAAAATAAAATCATGTTTCTGAGATATTCAATTTCTGAATACGAGTGAATAAAGCTTGATGTGAAAAAGTTGGCCCATTCCGAGAAAATCGACTGAGAATTTTGAGATTAGAATTGCAAGGGTTTCCAAAATCAGTTTTGGATAGCGATCCAGAAATTAATTTTTAATTTCTTGAACAAATAAAAACTTGTTTCCGAGATATGGGGATACTGAATAAGAATAACAACTGTTTCATAAAAGAAATGATTCTGTTCCGAGAAAATCAAAATTGAAAATCGCGATATCATAGTAGTATGCCATTTTTTACTAAAATTCCAAGAAAAAGTTTTTTTATTCAATGATAATAATTTCAAGAAATATCAATGCTGAATAGTTGAAAACAATTATTATTACATTAAAATTGTAACTTAATTTCAAATTAAATTTTTAACAATTCAAATTGAATTAATGTGTCAAAAAATGATATTTCGAGAAAAATTCTTTACCACAATGTGTATTTGATATTTTGAGAATTTGTTATGCAGCAAACCCAGTTTCGATAAAAACTTTGTTTATCTAGTTCTGTACTGCAAAACTCTTCAACAATGTTTGCACAGTTGTCAACCCCTAGAGGTTTATAAAAATAAACGAAATTTAATTAATATTGAAAAATATTTGAATTTTGAAAGGTTTAAAAACGAAGAATTTTGAATGAAAACATTTCACGTTTTCTGCATAATTGTATATTTCTGTCCGCGTTCTGATATATTCAGCGCCTCAGATTGGTAAAAATTTCAGTCTAAAAAGCACTCAAAATTTTAGTATATATTTTATTGAAAATTAAATTTGGAATTAAAAACATTAGTAATCTAATAAAACTTGAATCATAATAATGTTGTTTTACCAAAATTATGAATTATATGATGTTCTTGAAACAAGTTGATTAAAAAAAATATAAGAATTCCGGAATCCACATGAAATAATTGTTCCAATTTCTAAAAGTCTAAAATAATACTCTTAAAATTCAGTTTCATTATTTAAGTTTGTTGTAACAGTGTCCGAAAAAATGGCGAAATCTGTGGAGCACTGAAGTTTTGCCACTAAGATTCGATAAATTGGGATTAAGGTTTTAAAAAGGCACTTTGAAAATTTTCTGGGCCCCGGAAGGGGTTTTGCGGTGGCAGAACATTGGGTAAGTCTCTGGTTTTTCGAAAAAATAAGATAATTGTTGAAAAGTGATAGTGGAAAAGTGTAGCAATGACGTGAAGTGAGAAGGAAGCCAATCTGACTGTGGGATGACAGGTGACCACTCGATGGCTCGATCGTACTGCGGAAATGCACTGTCGATAATAGCCGCATTGTAACGTATGAATTAAGCGCGTGGCGGGAAAGGTCGATAATTTTATGCTGATATCACAATTTGCGTTTATTCAAAATGTTAAGAAACTTTGTAACTTTTTATAAACCCGATATGAAAAATATATCGTAGACAAGACAAGAGGACAAGTGTTAGGTATGGAATCTCGAAAGTATCTGATTGCTGATTTTTCTGTTGTCCTCCTCATGGTTCTCTTGTCGTTAAAACCTATCGCTTCCAGAAATTTACATGCAGCCATTAAGGCCCATTTCTGCCAGGGTGGAGTCGTTGAGGGGAAAAGATGATTCAGCGCGCGCAACTGTCCACCCCCAGTTCCCTGTCCTGGGTGAAAATCGGCCAACGTTCGAAATCGAGGTACCAAGTGTTGGGAAAACACCAGTAATTACGGTCCTAACAGTGAAGCGTCATATTTACCCAAACCCCAATAAAAGAGTTTAGAGAAACGAGAATCATGAAGTTTATGGTAGGAAAGGTTTTGAACGAAGTATAATAAATGTTAATCCTAGGTTGAACAGATTTCTAGAAACCCGCCCACAACTCGTAAAATCTTCACTTAAGAGTCTGGGTTTTGCTAAATTAGGCATTGAAAGCCGCTCGAAATCGCACGTTTTTACACTAAAAGGGACAACCACTTCCGAGGTTCTTAAATTAAAAATCTTATAGTTACAATATCAGCATTATTCTCTTATATACTAAAAGTCGCACACATATTCTTTAATTTAACCTCTCGGATAAAATACGCACATAAATATGTCAATTCGCCCGCGCATAGTCACGTATTTGATAAAAATACCACCAGGAGCATCACATCCATACGTTACAGAATTGTAATGATTTCAGAATCTAGATATAGAGGCGCCTCGATGCAGCGCGGGAGATTTCAAAATCTCAATAAATTCAATGATTTTAATTAGCTTTCCAATTCCTAGCTTTGAAAATCCTCTCCTCTTTTTCACTGAAAGAAAGAGCCTAAGTAGACAATTCCCACGTTCATGAAAACATATTTTTCAAAGGAGCGGAAATCGAGACAAGAAAATTACGCAGTAAAATTTTATGGGTGGGCTAAGTCAAAAGAGTCGAGTGGCACATTTCTCAAGAGGTTGGTCTGCAAGGCATATGAAAGCAATAAAATTAAACGAAAGGCAAATTTAGGGAAAAGAATTTATGTCAGAAACAGGAAATAAGCTTTAGACTTTAGAGTCTAGACGTACTTTCAATTCTCAAGTAGGCCCTTTTTTGGGGTGGGTCAGTTTATGAAAGGGATCGTCAAATCGAAGGGACGGGAGATTATTCCGACGCGTCTGAAACTTGAGCCCTCAAATATTGGAAAATGAAACAGCTTCATTGTCAGGGACTCTGGAGGCCTGGGGGTGATAGCGTGCGGCGACCAATGTGGCACCAAATGTGGCAGAAGGACTAAAAAAAAATGAACGATACTATAAATTTGTAAAAAGGCAACGAGAGTGAGAAATAGTTGCATGAGTACAAATAATTAATCGATACTTTTAAGTGCATCGAATTTCGAGAAAATAAACTGTAAATAATAATAATCATAAATATACACATAGATATGAAATGCATGAGATATATATATATATATATATATATATATATATATATATAATAAATTGAATTAATGTAATAATAAGGCGAGACAGACTGCAGGTAGGTCAGAATACAAAAGAGTTTTCGGAAAATGTAAAATGTAATCAAAATAAGGCATATAAAATATTACAATATTAAACTGTTTTAATTATCAAATTTGAAAAGAGAGACTTCAAGATAGCACAAGTTATATAAGGTTAAATAAGCAGCGACGAGATTTAGACAATGTTAATTTAGATATTAATTTGAATGTTAATTTATGCAATTAGCAATTTTGATTAAAAACCTAGAATAGACTTTTTCCAATTAGTTTTAATAACGAAAAATTATAACTCTTAGGAAGACGTAGGATTAGGAAAACATAACTATAAAGGGAGGAAGGAAAAAGCGTTAGAATAGGAGGAGCCAAAGGATGGGGTGAGGAAAAACCAAACCAAGAAGAGATGCAGCGAGGAGCAAACCTCTGAAGGTAGAGTTGTGGAGGAAAAGTAGGAAGGGTGGGAGCAAAAGGGGGCCTCAGGACCAAGGAGGGTAATAGAACGGGGAGTAACAGGTAGCCTGTCTAGCACCGTCGAAACAAGCACTTTTAAAATAAAAACTCAGTGTCCGAGCAATTTTGTGTTTCAATTCAGATCCCTTAGAAAATAAATTTGAATTTCAGCGCGACGCGAGGCGGACTTTAGTCCCTTGCAGTAGAACCCTGCCTTACCAGTTGCAGAAACCTAGGAGGACATCGTTGGGTTGAAATCCAATACTTGAATTTTCCCGCTCATTAAACTTGAGCATTACAGAATCTGCAAGCTGCTGCCACCTGTCTATTTTTTGGGTTATTGACGTGTCCGAATGATTGGCAAATACAATAATATAACTGGCATTGAACTAAATAATAATTAATTTCTTCTTGGAATAATAAACTTGGTCTCGCAAAGAGGAAAAGTGTATAAGTAATGAAAGGATACCGCTGTGAACACGCTCTTGTTGAATATTTATTCAAACTATTTATTTTGATATGTCAAGAGTTGATAATAATGTAAAAATTTTCCTTAAAATTATTTATTGAATAGGGTTTTCAATACATACCTTATTTATACTATTCTACATAATGCGCCATTTCCATATTTTCCTTGTACGTTACAATACAAAAAATGTGTACAACAACAAGTCTTCAACTGTATATGATATAATAATGAGTTATACAATTATTATAATTTACGTTAAGACGAGGATTGTAAATAATTCAATAAATAATTTGAGGAAAAATTTCAAAATTATTATCAACTCCGGAAGTATCAAAATAAATAGATCTGGTAAATATTCAACAGGACCAAGTTCACAGCGGCATCCTTTTATCACTTATACACTTTTCCTCTTTATGAGTCCAAGTTTATTATTCCAAGAAGAAATTAGATATTTATTTCAATGCTGTATTCGCCAATCATTCGGACATCTGAATGAACAAAAAAATCACAAATTGCATTTTTTATTCAAATTTAACATTTCCGTCATAACAGTCTGCAGCATGCAGATGCGGCTGTTTCCGACAGTGTATTTTCGCAGTATGAGAGCGCTTTTACACGATTGCAGATCAGCAGATTGCATGCAGAAAGTTCACAAGAGTGAAAGAGATAGGCTGTTCTCCATCTCTTTCACTGATCGAGAACTGATCGAGCTATCGAGCGCTCAGCAGTCATCCCACTTCACGTTATTGCTACACTTTTTGACTCTCACTTTTGAGAAGCTATCTTATTTTTTTCGAAAAACCAGAGACTTACCCAATGTCCTGCCACCACGAAAACCCTTCCGGGATATAGAAAATTTTCAAAGTGCCTTTTTAAGACCTTAATCCCGATTTACCGAATCTTAGTGGCAAAATTTGAGTGTTCCATAGATTTTGCCATTTTTTTGGACACCGTTTCAATAGCCTTAATGTCATAGCAATACTTTAACAATATTCATTCTACGCTAATTATCCGTATAGTTATTTTAATTTTTTGGAAATGCTGTGCTGATGATCAGGTTGTGAAGTTTGCAACCTGCCAAACTTTTCTAACCTTAAAAAAATGTTGCTTCTTTTTTACCGTCATATCTTATTATCTTAAGGAACTCTGACCCCCCGCATCGCATCTAGACTTATAATATCTTTGGGGGTAGACACGAAGGAATAGTAAGGAGTGCTATCACTGTATATGTTTGGTGAGCAGAGGTAGGACGAAAAACGTCGAAGAATTCAATTTAAATCGCTGTGATTTCCGCACAGCATGGCTCAGGGCGCAGTCCCATGGAGGTAGATTAGTAGAATAGTGGAGCAGTTTTGACGAATGAGGTGACTGCTAGAGCTTGTGCAGGCACCTCATTGGTCAAAGCTGTTCCACTATTCTACTAATCTACCTCCATGGGACTGCGCCCTCAGAAGGCGTCGACAAGTTCGGAACGTTGAACTTTCATGCAATCTACAGCTGTCTTGTGTAATCTGCGGCCGGTTTTGGCAGACGATTTTCAATTTTCCAACCTCGAATTTCTCGCGCGTCGCGTCGTTTGTTTTAAAAGTGTTGCGCGTCGCATCGTTTATTTTGAAAGTGTTTTCTAGTTTCAAAAGTGAAAGTGATAATAAATTGAAGATAAAAAGTATTGTGCTGGACTCCCTATAAATAATGTTATGAAAGGTATATTTGAGAGTTTATGAATATTCTCCTTTTATATCCATGTAAATACTGCAAGAGCCTTGAGTCAATATGTTTTATAATTAAAGACAGACGAAGTTATTTCACATAAAGTCACTTACTTTTATGAATATTAGATTAACTGTCCACGAAAAGCACAGTATTCACATGACGCTAGCCCGCTAAAGCCTCGTGCATAGGAAGCAGCTATGCTGATCCGTGTGCGTTAAAGCGTGTTCTCTTGTGCGTTATGCCTTGTGCTTATTCACTGTGCAAATGTTTGTGCGCCCCGCTTTTACCTAACTATCGGAAGTTTATTTGCGCATGTGCGGCTGCCATGTGCAACCCGCGTAGTATGAAAGTTGCGCTCATATTTTGTAAAAATCTATACAATTGTACCTTTTGTCGAAGTGAAATCAAATGAAGATGATGTTCCGGGTACGAAATTGGGAAGTGTGAAATAGAAAAATATAATTTTATTCAATTGAGACGGTGGTTAAGTTGCCGGAAGCCACCTAATAGTGGTAAAAAAGCTGAACTTGTAAACAGGTTTGTACTAGGTTATTTTTTATTATTATACCATTAAACCATTTCCCTTTTGGGGTAGGCGTGACTTGCTCGGTTCGAAAATAGTAGTGTGTAGGTGGGTATGTAGGTATAAGGTAGATAGGTATACAGGTGTTAGGTATAGATGTTTTAGATTGATCTGGAATTCTTGTGTTGTTTATTTAAATGACACGTTCCTTCCGCAACACTGCTCCGACCCAGGTTCCTGATCAATCTCTCTAGCGATCACCCTAAGTGAAGAGCCTCACAAAATTGCTATGTCTGGTTCCCCACTTGGGCCCATTAGTATCCAAGGTCTTTGTTTCAAGCGTCATTCACTCTATTGTCATTCTGTTTACAAACTATTTGTCGCCACACTTTTCTGTCCTGGCATACTACTCCAGCTTCATTCACGTCCATGCATTTTTTCATGCAAACTCTTGTGTTTCTATGGCTTCTTATGTCTCTTCGGATAAGTGTCTCATTCACAGATTCTAACCATTCTTTTGGCGGTCTACCTCTGGGCATTCTGACATTTACTTTACCTTTATACACTTGTTTGGTCAGTCGTTCATCTTTCATTCTTTCAAGATGACCGAACCTTCTTAACTGATTTCTTTCCCATGTCAAATATTGTCTCTTTTGCACCACATTCTTTGAGGATTATCTCGTTTCGGACTTTGTCCATGAGTGTTTTCCGCATATTGTGCGTAGAGGTTACATGCCAATCGCGTTAATTTTACTCCTGTCCTTCTCTTGACAGGTCCATGTCTCGCTACCGTATAGTACAGTCGGTACGAATATAGAATTATGTATGGCCATTTTAGCTTTTTTTTATATGTTTTTATTTCTGAGCATGGACCCTGCTCTACCGATAACCTGCGCACCCTTATTTATGCGCCTATCTCACTCCCCATCTATTTTTCCGTCGCTAGTGAATAGGCTACCCAGATATACGTACTTGTCAACTTGTCCTAATCTCTCATCATTTACGATAATGTTGCACATTGTTTTCTCAGTTTTTCCTTCAAACACCATGATTTTTGTTTTATTAATGTTAATTTTAAGGCCCATGTTCTTCATGCTTGTATTAAGTTTATTCAACATTCTTTGCAAGTCCTCGATTGATTCTGCCATAATAATCTTGTCATCTGCGAAAGCTAACCCACGTACCTTCACTGTTTCGAGATCTACACCTTCTTCGTCGAAGAGGGCCATTCTTACACACTTATCCTTAAATATGATAAATAGCCATGAGGACATAACGCATCCTTGTTTCACGCCTTGCATAATATCGAAACAGTCACTCAGTTTCCCATTTACTCTTACACTCGCTTTACTACCTGTATATATTGATTTTATTGCTTGTAGGTGCCATCCATTGACTCCGTACGCTTTAAGGACTTCCTTAAGTTTACTTCTATTTACCTTGTCAAATGCTTTTTCTAGGTCAACAAGTGTACATAAAAACTTTCTTTCCTACTCTAAAGCTTTTTTCTGTGATCTGTCTTGCACTAAATATCTGATCTGTACATGATCTTCCTGGCATAAATCCACTTTGAACTTCCCATATCTTTTTGTCTGTAATTTTCATTACCCTACGAATGAGTATTTTTGAGTATATTTTACTTACGGTACTTGGTAAGCTGATACCTCTGTAATTACTGCAGTTGCTTTTATCTCCCTTTCTTTTGTATATTTGTACGATAATCGCTTTTCCCCAATCGTCTGTGACTTCTCCCATCTCGATACATAAATTTATCAATTCGCACAACCTGTGAGGTATGTACTCGCCACCGTATTTAAGCATTTCAGCGCTTATACTGTCTACGCCTACAGCCTTACCGTTTTTCAAGTTCTTAATTATATCTCTAACCTCAGTGACACAGACTTTTTCAATTTGGTTTTCTAATGCATTATGTTCTATGTCGCAGTTCGGTTGCCTTATATCTTCACCTCCTCATAATTCTTTAAAAGAGCCTTTTAAAGCGGCTACTATCCCGTCTATATCATATAGCCTTTCACCTTTGCTGTTTCTCATGCTGACAAACTCTGTACTTTTACTTTCTTTTATCAGTTTAAATAATAGTTTCATAATTCCTTCAAAGCTGTTTTGTATTTTCCTCTCTTCTTCTGTTCTGATTTTTTCTTTACCCTCCTTGACTAGTCGTTTAACTTTCCTCTTTTTGTCTTTGTAATCATTTTCGAGTCTATTTCTCTCCTCATCGCTAACACATGTGATGTTTAATGTTCTCTTATGCGCTTTTTTCTTTTCTTGCTGGGCTGCTTGAATTTCATCATTCTGCCATACATCACCAGACTTTCTTCCTACCACTGCCGTACCACACACTTCAATTGCAGGTTTAACAATGATATCCCGTAACAAAGTCCACGCGCCATCTATATCTTTATTGCTTATAAGCGCTTCCCAAGTTTCCCTATCTATGAGTTCGCTTAACTTATTTTTAAACTCTCTTCGCACTTCCGGTTTCTGTAAATTCTCAATCTTTATTCGCGTTTGTTTCGTTTTTTTTTGTTCTCTTTCTTCTCCATCCCCGCCCTAAGTTTATTTTAGAGACTAAAAGGTAATGATCAGTATTGCATTCGGAACCCCTCATGACTCTTGTATCTTTGACTAGTTCTCTTAGTCTTTCATCCGCAATAACGAAGTCAATTACACTGCGGTTATTTCCTTTACACCAGGTGTACGTCTGGATCATTTTATGTCGAAACCAAGTATTGGTAATAATTAGGCTCTTTTCCAAGCATAAGCTAACTAATTTTTCCCCGTTATAATTTTTTCTTGTTGGATCGCCAAAATTACCTAGCACCCTTTCTGTATCTGTATCCTGACATTGGACGGCGACCCATCCATTCATATCTCCTAGCAGAATTATTCTTTCACCTTGGTCGCAAGTAGTTATTGTATCATTTAAAGTGTCCCAGAAGGCGTCTTTGACTTCTCGCGGCTCACAGGCAACTGGGGCGTAGCTCGCTATGATAAACAATCTTCTGATTCCTACCATCATTTTAAGTTTCTTCGGTGAAATTATTAAAGTGAAAACAGAAAATCGTCCGATTAAATCCGAAATATGTCCGGTCTAAAACGTCAGCTCCGGAAATAGTCCGATTCTATCCGAAATGAATCCGTAGGTTTTAGTTGGCATTCGGTGAAATTAAAGTGAAAAAGGAAAATCGTCCGCTTAAATCCGAAATTCGTTTGGTCAAAAACATCGACTCCGGAAGCAGCCCGATTCTATTCAAAATTTATCCGCAGGTTTAAGTCGTAATTTAGTGAAATTCAAGTGAAAACGGAAAATCGTTCGATTAAATCAGAAATCTTTCCGGTCAAAAACGTCGACGCCGGAAATAGTCCGATGCTATCCGAAATTATTCAGCAGGTTTATGTTATAATTCAGTGAAATGAAAATAAAAACGGAAAATCATTTCGTTCAATTGACAATATGATAGCAAGTTAAACTCAACGTAATCAAGTTTTAGATAACGTATACATTTCTCCATTAGTGCCTGTTTTTGTGGTTGAAAACCATTTTTTATTGCAAAATATTAGAAAAAAAGTCTAAAACAGAAAACGACGTAGGTGAGACATATGAAAAAATGGACTTCGATACATGTTTTCTGATTGTTTAATTATCACAGTAAGATAATGCATGTAAAAATTCTATACAAAGTAGAGAAATATGTACATTTTTTTATATTTTTGTGCAACGTTCGAGATACTTTTTAGTTAAACGAATGGAATTATTTACAGTTTTGGCGTTACAATCATTCCAACTCTTTAGTAGTGTTGACGTAAATCCAATAGAGAAATGCAATAGAAAAATAAATTTTTGTCCATATTCCCTTATTATTCGAGATATTTTTCAGCTGAGTGAATGGAAGTATTTACAGTTTGCCGTTTTAGCTCTCTTATAATATTAAGAATTATTGAATTTCAACTGTGTTTGGTAGTGTTGAGAGATACATATCGTTTTCTTCATTAATGACGACGCATTTGTCACTAATTTGAAAAAGTAGTATGAGTTTTTTTTCATTTTCTTGTTCAAGCACTTTTATTATATTTTTTTAAGGAAAGTTATTAGTGTTGCACTCGGTGCATGGAGAAACTCCATTATCGCAAGTTACGATGAACTTCTCTACTGCATAGTAGGGCGTATCGAAAAAATTGAATATTTTGCTTTCGTTTTTGGGTAGGGCGTCAGAAAAAAACCACAAAAGTGATCATGAAATTTCGAAAACAGACCAAGTAAGTAATAAGAATTTCGATAACGACGAGAATAGTAACACGGAAAATGATGAGGATACTAATAAGCTTTTGAACAAGGATGAAGATAATTATATGGTTCCGATAGAAAATGAATCTGTTCATGAAAGTAAATCTACTGCTCTATTGGAAGAAGAAGCAGTTGATGGGAACGAGGCTGGATTTGATGACAATGTGGATGGAGGAGCACTTGATGGGAATGATGATAGAATTGACGATGATGTGGAAGAAGAAGCAGTTGATGGAAATGATGATGGAATTAATGATGATGTGAAGAGAACAGTTGATGGGAATGATGTTGGAATTGACGATGATGTGGAAGAAGGGTCAATGGACGGGAATGATAATAATTGATTTAAATAGTTTTTATTTTACTGTTCTCACAACTGTATGCTATTATTGTACTTAATATTTTAATATTTAACTTACTTCGTTCAAAAGTGTTCCAATTTTTCCCCTAAACCTCTATAACTGTATCGAATTTCATTTGTTTAAATTCATTTTGCTGTACCGGATAAGATTTGGATATATTGCGTCCGCGAATAACTAGACAAATATCGGACAAAGGTAGATAAAATCCAAATTAATCGCATTCGTCAGAAAGGACAAGTTTGTTACTTCACCGGATGAGATCCGGATTAATTGCATTCCCAAATTCGTACAAATTTGGGATTCAACCGCATGAGATCCGGATCAATCGCATTCCTCAAATCGTACAAATTTGAGACTTAACCGGATTAATCGCGCATCGGCCAGACCGCATAAAAAACGGTCATGAATGGATACAATATGGAATAATAGCATCCGAAAGATCGTACAAAACATGACATGACCAAACACAATCTGGATTCATCACATCCAACAAACCGTACAAAACACGGATATAACCAGACACAATCCGGATTGATCGCATCCTTCAGACCATAAAAAACACGGACTCGACCGACCAGAATGTGGATTTATCGCATCCGGCAGAACGTACAAGGGACGGTTTCACCGGACACAATTCGGACTAATGGCATCCGCCAGACCGTATACATAACTCTGCGAAAAATTTTGGATAAGTTTCGGATTCCACAATTAAAAAATTAAATATGACTCGGGGCACCACAAATTTTCCGCCCGGCACTGGTCGCTTCTCACAAGCGCTAAACATTTTCTTGGTTAGTATATAAGGACCGTTTCGATCGATTCACTCAGCGTGCCATATTCTGCGTTAGTCAAGTGCGTTATATACGTAGTAGTGTTAAGTTAAGCTATAGAAATAGGTTTGTGTGCGTCAAATAAATCAAGAATGCGTTTCTCGTATGTAAACTGCTTATATAATCTTGTTATATAACATTTATACGGTCCCTTAGACCGAATAAAAAACGAATATGATCGTATACAATCCGGATTGATCGAATCCGTCAGACGGTGCAACTTTCTGATTCTACCGGACAATATTCAGATTTATTATTTTTTTCGTGCTACTTCATCCGAACAATTTTCAAATACAACCGGAAAGAATCCGGATGACTTCCCGAACAATAACGGACAAATTTAGAAATCCGGAATTTGTCTGGAATATTTAGGACACAATCCGGATGATAGCTTCCATCAGACCGTAAAAAATACGGACTTAACGGGATCTAACCCGGACTGCTGGAATCCGACAGACAGTACAAATTTCGTATTTTACCGGATGGTATTAGGATTTATTTTCGTGCTCCTTTGGCCGGACAAATTTCGGACACGACTGGATAGAATCCGGTGGACAAAAACCAGATCATCATGATTACTAGGACTAAGGTCGCGATTAAAATGAAAAAAAAAATAATTTAGAACATTAACGGCTTTTGAGATCAAAAAAAATTCTAATAGCTAAGCAATTGTTTAAAAATGTATTGAATTTGTTCTAAACAAATATGTGAGTGAAAATGGATTCATGGGGATTCACCGGCCAAAAATTATACGAAAACATGACAATTAACAATTTTCATTGTTCACAACACTTGTTTAAACAAATTTTTATCATCTTAGGCATTTTTGAAGATGAAAATTGTATTTCTTTTAGGTATTAGCAGCCTGTTAATTAGTAATGGCTCTGTGCTGTCAATCGATATCAATTGATAATTGTTTAAACAAACTTCATTATTAAATGCATTTTTCGGCCATTTCTAAATGTAAAACCCTGGGGTTTTCAACGTAACCAACTGCTAATAACTAGTTTTTAAACTTTTTTTTAGAAACCTCGATAACGATCCACTATTGTTATTGTCATTAATAATTGTATAGACAAATTTTTGTCCTTTCATACATTTGTAATCAAAAAATTCCATTTTTCTTGTGAAATATATTGACAATTACTTAGACATGACTCCTTGCTATCATTTAATAAAAAACGATGATTTATTAAACAAATTATCAGATTTCGTACTGCTAGGCAGACACATTACACACACTAAGTAATTTCTGAAAGCATTGCTCCCATATCTGGAAGCAATGGTCTTTCTGGCTTTACAAAATCTGTTCTGAAACTCGTTACGCGAAGATCAGCGCAAAATAAGATGCATTGCAGTAAATCAGTATTTGTGTCAATACGACTGCTTTTTTGGTATTGTTTTACCTGAATCTTTTAAAGTCTTTATTCTTAGCTTCCTAAGAAACTTCTCGCATCAAGTTGGTAGTTAAGCGTACAGTTTCGACAATGAATAATAAAAACAATAGAGTAGCCTCGGAATAAATTCAAACTTTGGTTGACGACAGGCATGCATTCGGAAATGGCAAATGTAAAGTTTCAGGCGTTGAATGGAGACTGTGTGTTTGCAATGTTAGAGAGGTGAATGATCTTAAGGAAAGAGAATTACAAGAAGCTATGCGCGTAAGAAAGCTAGATATTTTATGTGTACATGAAACAAAGAAAAAGGGATGCGACACTAGAGTGATAGAAAATGGGGAGTTAAAGAAAGGACTCGAACTGTGGTCAGGAGTAGATAGTGAATCACATGGTAGTCAAGGGGTCGTCGGTCTGATTATAAATTAGAAAGCAAAACAGCATGTCAAGAGGCACGGATTTCTATCTCCCAGATAGTTGTGGGTTAACATGAAAGTGGGAATCAGAAGATTACTTATCATGGCGTGCTACGCCTCAGTTGATGGTGAAAGGGGTGGACTAGAAAAAGCATTACAGGCATGAGATATAGCAAGGGTGAAATGGTATATGATACAGACGGGATACTAGACTCTTTGAGGGACTCTGTTCAGGAATTATTGGGAGGTGAAGGTAGAGAGCAGCACAACTGCGTCATAGCACACGGTCTGGTAAGGCCGCTTGTGTAGATGATATCACTGCCGAAATGCTTAAATACGGTGGCGAATTACATAACTCGCAGGTTGTGCGAGTTGATAAATGTATGTGTCGAGATGGGAGAAGTTTCAGATGACTCGAAAAAGGCGATTATCGTCCCAATATACAAAGGAAAGGGAGTTATATAAAAGGTTTTCTGCGCAATTGTTGACCTAGAAAAGGCGTCTGACAAGGTGGAGCGAAGTAAATTTTGAGAAGTCCTGAAAGAATACGGAGTCAATGAATGGCTCTTACAAGCAATAAAAACTAAATATGCAGGTAGCAAAGCGAGTGTAAGGGTAAATGGGCAACTGAGTGACTGGTTCGATATTATGCAAAGTGTTAGGCAAGAATGCATGATGTCTTCATGGCTATTTATTATATTCATTGAAAAGTGTCTAAGAATGGCTCTCTTAGACGAAGAAAGTGTGGATCTCGGAACAGCGAAGGTGCGTGGGTTAACGTTTGCAGATGATACGGTTGTTATGGCAGCGTCAATAAAATGAATAGTGTGCAGACTGAATACTAGTATGAAGGGCATGGGTCTTAAACTTAAAGTGAATAAATAAAAAATTATGCTGCTTGAAAGAAAGGGTGAAAAAACAGTATGCAACATTGCTTTGGACGATGAGAGGATAGAAAAAGTTTATAGGTACGTGTATCTTGGTAGTTCATTTACTACTGACAGAAAGATTGATGGAGAGATGGACAGGCGCATAAACGAGGGTAGGAAGTTTATCGGCAGTGTAGAAGCCATTACCAGAAGTGAAAATATAAAAAATAAAGGTAAAGTGGTAATACATAATTCTGTACTTGCACCCACTGTACTGTACGGTAGAGAAAACTGAACCTATCAAGAAAATGATAAGATTACAATTAACGCGGATGTCATGAAATTCCTGCGCGATTGCTAGAGAGATTGATCAGCGACCTGGTTTGGAGCTGTGTTGTGGAACGAACGTGTTATTTACATAAGCAACACGGGAACTCTAGATTAATCTAAAAATCTATACCCTCCCTCCCTTATCCCGCCTCGTACACTGAATGCCTTGATCCCTGGAACTATAATGAGGTTACAAACGAGTGAGTCACGCTTACCCCGAAAGGGATTTGGCTTATGTTGTAACATCGATTTAAATGGTCGGACCAACTCTGGAGGGACATCCTTACCTGTTGGAAAAGAAGCTCAACGGCGCGAAGAGGATTCATGCAGAGGTTACATGACCGTTGGGTCAATATGCACCCGGAATATGCTCATAAAACGCCTCAGTATTTAAGAGATCAGGTATCCTTTTTGCGAAAAACGGATATGAAGCTCTTTATCAACAAGAAGAAGAGCAACATCCTCCAGCGAACATTCCGCCCGTTCCAGCAAGACCACCCTTGCAGATAGCCGATAATGCCAACATGAGAAGTCATGGATGGCCAAATTAGCTGAAGCTAATAGTGCTCTCCCCGATTTGTTCCCCGAAGATGTTAATCTCTGGAATCTGAACTGTGTAGTTTACGAGAAGGCGGTCTCCCTGCATAGCGACAATAGAAGTAATGATACTTCAGTATGCCTGAGTAAGATTTGCGAGCGTATTGCACAGCTTCAGTTTATAATTGAAACGGCGGGACGGCATGAATTAAATATTCAGTGCGTGATTAGCTACATAACATCAAATGAAAAATTCACTCCAAAAGTTACGGCACTTGCTCGAAATTTAAGGAAAGCAAATCACACGCTGAACATGTGTAAACTGTTGACCATCACCCTGGCTGACCGAACGAACGGAGCGGATACGCTACAGCGTATCGTCACAGTATCCACATCGTATCCTCTCCGTATCATGCAAGAAAAACTCATTAAAAAAGGAAGATGAACATTTCACTTGTTGAAATTCGGATTCTACGTGAAATTTTGAGGTAAAAGGTCACAGAGTAATCGCAATAGTTTTTCTTGCAACATTAACAACTTTAAAAAAATATAATGCTTATCGATGACGTGCGCTGAAGGCGACTTCAAACGCATCGTCGTTCAGTAGCAGTTAATAGGCGTTATCCGTCGACGATGCGTTTGAAGTCGCTTTCAGCCCACGTCATCGATAAGTATTATATTTTTTAAAAGTTTTTAATGTTTCAAGAAAAACTATTGCGATTACTCTGTGACCTTTTAACTCAAAATTTCACGTAGAATCCGAATTTCAACAAGTGAAATGTTTATCTTCCTTTTTTAATGAGTTTTTCTTGCATGATACGGAGAGGATACGATGTGGATACTGTGAGGATACGCTGTAGCGTATCCGCTATGTTCGTTCGGTCCGCCAGGGCAAGCAGCAGTGGACGCAAAAAATAAGATCTCTTTCAACATCGAAACAGCGCCTTGAACGGAGAGTAAATTGGATTCAGGAAAATTCCACCTTTTCTACTCACCCTTCCCGTCTGTTCAATGAAACGTCATGTGCCGTTAAAAATCCACCTAATCGAGAAGAGATTCAAGTCTGCTTGGAGCAAGTATATGGAGATACTTATCAGCTAAATGAAGACGCTTCAAATGTATCACTTTTTCGTAACTTTTGCCAAAGGCATAGGTTACAAGGTCCAGAGGAAGAGTGTCCACTAGTTACTGCTGAAGAAGTGAAGAAAGTTATAGCTAGAACTAAGAACTTTTCAGCGCCAGAGCCAGATAAAATCAACAACTTTTGGTGGCAGAAGTTTACTTCTACGCACCAACATCTAGCTCGTATATTTACTACTTTCTTAAATGGAGAACAACCCGCCCCGCAGTGGCTAATGGAAGGACGCACGGTATTGATCCCTAACACCGGAGATTTGTTAAGTCCAAAGAACTACAGGCCCATAGCTTGTTTAAACACCAGCTGCAAGCTATTCACTTCCATCCTCAAAGAGAGGATATTAACATCTATCGAGCCGGTATGGAGTGCAATAGTTGAACAACGTGGATGCAAGAGAGGGCTGGCAGGTTGCAGGGAGAACCTCTTAATAGATAGGTGTATTACCCAGGACTCGATCAGGTATCGATGCAATCTGTCCATGGCTTGGATTGGCTACCGTAAGACATTCGATAACACGAACCAAGAGCTACTTATTAAGCTCCTGGAGTGCCTGGAGGTGCATCCAAAAATAGTGAGATGCATGATAATATATATAAGAGGGGGGTCTTCCAAGGAGACTCTCTAAGTCCGATACTTTTCTGCATCTCCCTCTTGCCTCTATCTATTGTGCTCCGAGGCAAAAGCTCTGGATACCTATGTGGCCCGCCCAACAGAAGAGAATATAAGGTCAACCACCTTTTATACACGGACGACCTTAAACTCTTTGCTTCCTCGAAAGAGAACCTTAAAATCCTTGTAGACGCGGTAAATAGATACTCAAAGCGATTGGAATTCAACGCATAGGCGGAAATACCGTTCAACATCTTGGTATTGGAGAAACATATAAATATCTTGGAATACCGCAAGCGGAAACCCAAAATGTGCCTGTGTTAAAAGCGGCCCTTGGAAAAAGGTATCGCGAAATTCTCAGAAAAATTTGGGTTTCCAAATTATCTGGAAAGAATAAGATCCAGGCGACCAATCTGCTGGCCGTTCCTATACTCCTCTATACGTTTGGTGCAGTAAAATGGAACGTCGATGAGTTGAAGCAACTTGACCGAAGCATATTCAAGATGATGACAATCCATCGAAGTCATCATCCTAGATCTTCCGTGCATCGAATGTACCTCCATTAGTCTAATCCATAAATGCAAGACTTGTAATCCGAACTTGAACGCTTCTTTATTTCTTTCTCTTTTCAGGACTTGCGTTAAATTATTCATCTCAGTTGGTTTGGCATAAAAGATAGTACAATTCGCGGCAGATGATGTTCCAGTGAAATGTTGGCATACTTTGCCATTAATCATTGTGCCAATTACTTTGTGTTCTACAAAATAAACGAAACCAACAATTTCGATTTTGCTTGGTTCCAGTCTGTTTATTTTCTGGTAAACATTGCCAAATTCAAGTAAAATTTTTTATTTCGTTTCTTTAGCAAACTCAAACATTATGGACGCCAAATTTGTTGGTGAACAAGGTTACGGATTTTTGCGAATTACTGGCAATGATGGATCTCTTAAGCATTCAAGACGAAGAGGAACCAAGGACATCAAAAAGAGACTTGCATCCGAATTTACAGAATCTTCGAAAAGTTGCTTGTGAGGGTTAAATTCGGACCTGCCATCACCACCACATTTTGATATCAATTTGAAATGCTTCACATTGTCAGGTTTTACGTCTTTATTTTTTAACAGTCTCGCAGCAGTATGATCTAAAAGGTCTTGCCACCGAATAGTGGCTCCTGTTTCAATAATCTGTATTACAGTACTTGGTGGATAACAATTGGTTTTTGCATTCTTAACCTGTTTCTAAGGTGAGAGGATATCTACTTTTTTTTTCTTTTAAGAGACTCCTTAAAAGTTCGCACTTATGTTTTTTTTTCCATTTTAAATCAACAAAAAGTGCAAAAGCATCATAATTAGTGAATTGAGTTGTCCTTTCACTTTCAACTGCTGATTTAGCATTCTCATCATATGTATACCATTAAGCCATTTCCCTTTCAGGGTAGGCGTGACACTACCCGATTCGGGTAGTGTTTCTAGGTGGATAGTTTCTTATAGTAAATAACATTCTCATCATATAATTTACCATAACCTTTTTAATAATTTCAATCGCAGTCTTGTTTTCCAAAGTCTGTAAATTAGTAAACAAATCAACTTCATCTCCAGCAATATACTGTTTAATTGACTCAATTCTTCTTTTCTTGGTTCTGTCAGAGCATTCTTCGGAGCTCTTTGTTTTTCGAATATTTGAGGAGGAGGCCTCTGATGATGCTGAAAATTTTGATTAAAACCAGGATTTATTTTGCTCAAGAAACATTTTATCTCATTTTTATTTACCTGAACAAGATTGCTACCATTTTCTGGAAAACGCTGGCATAAAATAGCTAGTTATAGTTGGTTACGTTGAAAACACCAAATGTTTACCTTTAGGAATAGTTGAAAAATGCATTTGTTAATTAATTTTTTTTAAACAATTATAAATTGTTATCGATCCATAGCACACAGCCATTACTAAATAACAAGCTTCTAACACCTTAAAGAAACCCGATTTTTTTTCTTCAAAAATACCTAAGATGATAAAAACTTGTTTAAACAATTGGCGTTAACAATGAAAATTGCATTTGTTAATTAAATTTGTTTAGACAATCATCAATTATTATTGGATGACTAAATTTGATAAAAGAAGTGACATTTTCGTATAATTTTTGGCCGATTCAGTAGAGAAAGCTTTATTTATTTAATCGTAAATACCTGCTGTGGATACTTATTTATAAAATTTGTTTATAGAATAACAAATTATTTGTCATTTTTCATGAATTTATTTACAAATGGTTTTTGTCTGTAAATTCTTCAAATTTATTGGGAATTAATTGACGAATCAGTGCCGATCCTCATTAATTAATTTTGACCCCCTTATTTGTTTATACCAAATTCAATAAATTTTTAAACAATTGATCAGCTATTATACAACTTTCCTGGATATTTGCTTAATTGATTTTAGAAAAATTTGGATTGAATCCAAGTATTTCTCCAAAACCGGTACTCTTCTGAAAAAAAAATTTGTCTTTAAAAAGCTTTAATTTAAACAAAAACATTAAAATCAGTTGACAAATTGCTTTTGAATATCAATTTGTCCACAGACATTTTTTTTGCTCCCTTGTGCGCCGCCCGGGTGGAAAAAGTGGTAAGCGAGCGAGCGCACAGCAAAAATCTGTCACCGCTGAAGATCAGCGAGAGAAGTAATTTTTTCAATATAATCACCTTAAAATACAAGGTTCAGTCTTTAATTTGAGCATATATGAAGCATAATATGAAACAAAAATTAGGATGCTACAGACCTCGAACTGCTATATAAAGTGGAAAACCGTCTTTAAACAAAATATTCGCCAAAATGTAGTCCAAAGTGAAAAATAGTAGCAAAGAGGTCGCATTCATTTTTACTTTCTTTTATATAAAAGGCAGTGTCTATGATTACGGAATTTTTTGTGAGATTAACTGGTCGAATAGTTAGAGCTAGTATTACGGAAATTTCCGTAATCCGTACTAGCTGAAAATGGGTTAGGTGTACGGAAATTCTGTAATATTAGACAGTACGTTGCACAGACCTTTAGATAGCACTTTGATGAATCTATTTTCTGAATTAGAAAAAATTCCTAAGATAATGATTTTAACCTTATAATGCGTTAAACAGATTTAAAAACGTAACATGTCCATATGTACTGAGATTACATTACTCAGGCATGTGAAACTTAGTGAAGAAATTTTCTTTGTTAAATTAACAAATCATATAGATAAGTTCGAAGCATGATATTAAGTTTGCATAATGTATTTTAAAAGAAGAGGTTCACTTTTTAATTAACTTTAAATTAGTCTTCAATTAATAATCAGTATCAAAATATTTTCTTTGAAGCCGAAGGATCTTTGGGAAAAACCATATTAATATTTACATAATTGTCACAAAATTTCTAACTACTGATATGGCAGAAGCAAAGTCAAATATATTTGAGTGTGAAGAGAATGTGCCCTTTCTCCCCATATAGTAGGAAAATATAACATTTTTAATAATTTTATCTTCCCGAAAATATTTACAATATATAAGATACACTCAGTAACCTCATTGTGAGATGTCTTGAGAAAATGTCAATGTCGAAAATAAGAGCCATTCTAATATAACACAAGCCTAAAAATTTCAATTTTTCTTGAGGACATAGTCCTAAATGGGTGATTCTGAAGAAATCTCTCACGCTGAATTCAAATAAATTTTTCGTCTTCTTTTAGGTAGAATAATTCTAAGATGCAAAGCGATAAACTAATTTAGGAAACGGATTTAAATTCTACGAAAAAAAAGTATATCAAAACTACTGTTTAAACATTAATTTTGATCATGGGGTGGTCTAAAAAACCCTCTGAAAATGAAGGCCGGAAATTGCGGTGTATGAACTGCCTCATTTTCGCTAAAACAAAAATGCGACCGAAAAAGGGTTGATAAACAATAGATATTATTTTAAAAGCAGAAAAAGTATTTGAGTCTTGCGCTAGAACATTTGATATATTTATAGCAAAAAAATCGCAATTTTTACCCTTCATTTACGAAGGGTTTAAAAGACCACCAAGTGGCCGAAAATAATGTTTAAATAGGGTTTGTGATTGAATTTTTTTTAGTGGAATTCAAATCTGCTTTGCAACTCAATTTTAAGTTCTCGCTTTAGAGTTACTCATGTTAAAAAATACGAAAAACGGCATTTTGTCACTTTTAGGTTAGAATATTCAGAAAACGAGAGCTAATAGGGAAATTTAGAGAGCGGATTTAAATTCAGCTCGTAAAATTCCTTCAGAAACACATATTCAGCACTCTGCACCGCAATCATAGTAGACCTGTGTAATACATGTCGTAGCCATTTAGTGTAATTACTCGCAGAAAAAAACTGTTATTGATGTATTGTATATTCCTTAATTTTTAATTAAACGATTAAAAATTATAAGGCTTAGTAAATATAATTCTGAAATTAAACCATTCAAAATGCTTTGGTCCCACGACTTTGAAATTGAATTGTATGCCAAATTATACCTTATGATGATACGTTCATTACAGAATATTTTTTACTTGATGTGACGATTGGCTTAGATTTTTTTGGTGCTTTTTTTATTCGCTATCAGCGAATTAAGCATTAGCTAACGCTAATGCGTTAATGAACTTTGATCCCCAATTGTCAGCTCAACTTGAAAATTTTATGAGAATGATATCTCATCATAAGGTATCATTTGACATACAATTCAGTTTTAAAATCGTGAAACCAGAAAAGAACCAATTTTGGAGATCACTCCTATATTTCATGCGTTAAAATTTTTTTTATTTAAAGTACTCGAAATTGTGCAATATTTCAAATTCGAATCACAGAAATCTAGAATTTCAATTCGAACTCATTTAAAATCGCATAATAATAATGTTTTAAGTCACCACAATTTAAAAATTATTAATTCATCACGTGACAAACCAATTAATACTAGTTTCAATTAACTTCAGCTGGATGAAGTGAGAAGAATACACGAGGAAGGAAGGAAGGTATATCAGTTGGTTAAGAAAAACGGCATGGAGAGAGAGAAGACAGCAGGCGAAGAGAGAATAAGAGAGTCAAGGTTTAACGGGAACTATGTGTGGATTATGCCAAGGGCGAGAGCGCAATATTTGTGTGAGAAAGGAGAGAAAGGAAGTCAGGAGCTTATAGCGAGGATGAGATGTGGGTGCATGGAGGGTTTTAATAGGTTCTGGCTCTCTAGGGAAAAGAGGATGTGTGAACTATGTGGGAAGGGGGATGAAAGAGTGGAGCACTGGTTGGAGGAGTGCGTAGAGGTGGAAAGGAGAGGGATAAGCATGGTGGTATTGATGCATGAAAGGGGGGACAAAAGGGCAGTAGCATGGGTGAAGGGAGTGTTGGGCAAGATGGAGAAGAAGAGAAGGAAGGAGGAAGAGGAATAGAGAAGGAAAAATTGTACATAGAAGAGGAAGTAGATATAAGTAAACTATAAATATTGTAAATAGTAGATAAATATTAGGTATTAGCCGCGGAGGCAGAGTTTGGCAATGCGAGGCAAAGCGAGAAAGTACGGACAAGCATGCGAGGCGAAGCGAGGAAGGCAAGGCGATACGAGCGAGCGGCATTAGGGATAAGGTGTGGATGGATATTAATTTTAAGGGTTAGTTTTTAAGGAAATTCTGTAAAAAAAATGAAAGTGTAAGCAAGTAAATTTTTTAAGGCCAGCAGGCTGAAAAATAAACGTTTATCTATATATATCTACTAGTTTCAATTATTTTTATTGTACAAAATAACTTAACAAATGAAAACCATTACTTCCTCAGTAAGAAATTTTCGTGAAAATGTGCTGTAATAATATTGCGATAATATGTATATATTTTAGGGTGGCAATGAAAAATCTTTTCTTTTTTTCATTTTTACTGTTCCCGCCACTCTATTCGACGTCTTTTGGCATAGAAAACACATATTTTATGATTTAGTTTTAAAACATTGTTCAGTTGTGATGCCAGACATTTTGAATATTAGGTCCGTTAAGAGTTTTTTTAACGAAAATAGCAAAAGTAGATATAATCTCTTTTTTGAAGAGCAAATTTCAAGTTTTTTTTCAAATTGCAAAGTTCATGAGCAAATCAAAAGTTTTCACATTTTCAAATTCCATAGAAAAAAAACTTTAAAAAAATGGTAACTGTAATATTTAGAGTAGCAATTAGCACTGAATTCAAATAAATTTTAGTCTTACCCTATGATTTTTTATTTTTTTTCAAAGGGAGTGAACATGTATTTGTGATTTTTTCGATAACATACGTTTGAGAAGTCGCTAGAGCAATTTAAAAAATTCAATTTTTGTTTAAAAATTGAAAACAATTATCAAAAAAGTAATAGATAGCGATTCATTCGTTTTAAAAGAAGTACAATTATTCCCGATATAACTTTCAAAATATTAAAAATTGTAATATTTACATAACTCAACTTCTTCAATATTGAAAAAATATGCCCACTGTACTGGCACATTCTCATTGCGCGCGCGAAGCTATGCGCCAAGTTTGTGCGCGCATGGGTACGCGGGTACACTCCCGCACTTCGCTCTCATTTTCGTACGTTTAATGCGTGCATTTCGTCTGCATTTTTTCAAATATCATAAATATTGAAAATCAAATCTAAAACTGCGATTTAAACGCCTGATGGACTCAGTCATAAATTTTTGTTTTTCGATTTGTTTTTAAAGACGGTCTCAAAACACCTGCAGCTTTGACGATTACATTCTCATTGCGACACTCGCGCTTCGGGCTCGACAATAAGGTTATATAGACGGTTCTCTTTTAAAAATAAATTGATGTAGACAAAATGGAACGGAATATAATAAGTACATATGTTTTTCAATATAATTTTAATAAAAAATATATTTTTTTTTACTAAACAGAGACATTAAGCCGTAGGCTTTGATTCCGTTCGTTCAAAATTCGGTTCTAAGTCAAGTCTACCAAAATTTCTAGTCAGTTCGAAAAAGAAATTGAAAATCATTTCACTGCGTTTTCAAAATATCCCAATATAGCTAATCTACTTAATTATTAATTATCTAAAACATTTTAAATTTGTGTCCAATTGAAATATATCATCAAAATAATTTGTAAATCTTGTTGAAATCTACTACAAATCACAATTAAAACTTACGGAGCTCTTAAAAACAAAAATTGCATCATTTTGAAAATGATCTAACTTTTTTAATTTTGGTATAATCGAAAAATTTCATTAGGATAGTTTTGAAACATATTTGATATTTAGTACAAATTTGGAATAGAATTTCTTAATCTATCAGAAAAATAGTTTTTTTAAGTTTTTAAACATTTTTCGAAATGTTGAAAAGCATATAACTTTTGTAATTTTCATCGAAATTAAAAATGCCGTCAGGATAATTTGCAAGACTTTTTGTCGTGTACCATCAGACACTTTGACGACAATTTCTAAAATTCTTAAACGATTTTTTTTATAAATTGGGAAAAAGCTCTAAATTTTGTAATTTTGGTCGATAAAATCTGGTTAACAAACTTGGCCTTCATTTTGGCATCCTAAAAAAGTGTATCAAAGACTGACTCGATTGGACAAATCCTTCGAAATTTCACAAAAGTCACAGCGCCCTTCGCCTGTGCCCCTCTGCCTCCCAACTGACTAGTCGGCCATATTGATACCCCAGACGGTCTTGTTTTGTATGGGAAGTGACTGCGTTTCACACTTTTATTATATTAATTTTGTACTTTTTTCGTTTCCACGATTGTTATTTTTGCCGTATTTGGCTGCTCTGAAAAAACCAGCGAAGAATTCAGGAGTTCGTTTTTTAAAAATACCGGCTATTTTAAGAAATCAGTGCAGTAAAACTATGGAATTATGTACCCGACGACGATGGCTTTGGATTAAACTTATTAATCGTAAGAATTTGCAAGAAAAATACGTGAAACATTATAATAAAGTTTGCAGTAAACATTTTCGTTGTGGTAAGTAAAAATTATGTCCATTTTCTTGTGCTTTTAACATTGTAGAGCATTGAACACAGGGGCGACGGAGTGTTTATGGATGCAATTCCATACACATAGTTGAAATGAATTTTCAACTAAAACGATGAATCTTATTCTTTAACTAGAAAACAGAATCTTTAACAAAGTAATTCAACATTCAATCAAGTAATTTAATTTTCATCCAAAAAAGATGACTTCTCAACGAAAAATGTAATGGTTGATATTTCAACCGAAACAGGTTTTAAGTTTAAATAAGATTTTAAGTTTGCATAAGAGTATATAGTTAAAAGTTTGTCATAAGGACAACCGCAGGATTTCGCCGGGAGCGGGTGCTAATCTGAAAAATTGCACCCGCTCCCAGCGAAATCGCGGTAAAATTTCAGCTGTAACCACGTCTCACGACCGTGAGATAGGTGGTTACAGTCTGCGACGAACTCAATACGACGGTCCGGCAAAAGTCCCGTGCACCCTGAAGACACGGAGCGACCCAAGGACGACCGCCTTCTGCATTTTCCCCGCAAGTGTCTCAGCATTTTTTTGACACGCAGGGATGCTTTTCAGGCTATTAACCAGTGAAACCTTGGCACCTCCAAGAGCGCCGATGATCAAGACGATTAGCTTAACAGAATATTCCGGGTATAACCGTCGCAAGTCCCTTATAAGGTCTTTATACCTCTCTTTCTTTTCTTTCTCCTTGGCTGTGACGTTTTTGTCAGCTGGTGCCGAAAATTCGATAACGAACATGGTTCGTTTCTCGAAGTCAAGGAGAACTATGTCAGGCCTCGAGTGCGCAACAGAAACAATTGTCGAGAATATGAAGTTCCAGTATATGCGGCACCTCTCATTTTCGACAATTGACTCTATTTCTCTAGGAGCGTTTAGCGGAGAGGTATTTGGGCTAATGCCATAAGAGTGACAGAGATGGTAATAAAGCACTCTTAGTGCCGCATTGTGCCTTTGGATGTAGGTCGTTCCCGCATGAGTTGGACAACTAGATAGTATGTGTCCTAGATGCTCGGGGTGTGCATGACACGCTCTGCAACTATCATCCGGAATGTCTTGGCTCAAAATGTGGCGACGGTATGCTAGAGTGGAAATCACACCGTCTTGACATGCCAAAATGAAGCCCTCCGTTCCCGACTTCAATCCGGGTGATCTAAGGAAAGCAAACGTTAGCTCATACGACATCGACTGATCTTCCACATTTCTGTGGAAGATGCCGTGCATCCTCTTGTCGAGGAGCTGTTCGTGAAAGTTTTTCTCCTGTGCTTTCTTAATCCGGGCCTTCAGGAGTGAGTATTCAAAATGGATAAGATTTGATGCATTTTGCTCACCCCTAATATTGAAGTCAAGGCCGAGTGTTTCAGCAGCCTCCTCCACTGCTTTGTACAGAAACGCCCCTTTTCCCACTTCTTCGTGTTTCCTGACCATTTTAAGAAGAGGGTCTTGTCCATTTGCAACTATATGTGCTGTACCCAGAATGAGTATGTTGTGAAGACATTCAAGATTCAGTATTCCGCGACCACCTAGGCGGCGTGAGATGTAAAGTCGCGGAACAGAAGACTTAAGGTACATGCTCTTGTTCATGTGCAAAACCTTTCGCGTCCCGATATCAAGGGATCTGAGCTCGTCCTTCGTCCATGGAACCACTCCAAATGAATAGAGTACTACCGGGACGGCAAGCATGTTCGTTGCAGATACTTTGTTTCTCGCCGAAAGTTCGGAAGACCAAATCTGCCGGATGAGACGTTTGTATCTGCATCGGAGAGTATCCTTTATAGATGTCGCGTCCTGAATGCGGCTCTGTGGCACGCCCAGGTATGTATAGGTCTCTCCAGCGCAAAGGTGTCGTATAGCGCTTCTGTCAACGAGCTCAGGATCTTCGGGGATGCCATTAAGTTTTCCTTTCTTCAAATTAACCTTGGCGCATTTGTCTAACCCGAATTCCATTCCAATCTCTTGAGTGTACTCTTTGACAATTTTCAGAGCTAGATGTAGTTTCTCTTGATTCCTAGCATAGATCTTAAGATCATCCATGTAAAATACATGAGTGACCTTATGCTTTCGGTTTCCAGGTTTGCCGCAGAGATACCCTTCGGAATGGCGAAGTGCGAGAGATAGTGGCAATAATGTGAGGCAAAAGAGGAGAGGGCTCATGGTGTCGCCCTGAAATACACCTCTCTGAAAGGTGATACTGTTAGTGATCACACGATGTTTTCCAGATGGGATAGTAAATCTGGTTTTCTAAAGCGGCATTAATGTCTCTATGCACCTCACGATGTGTGGATCAACCTTTAGGCTTTCCAACAGACAGATGATAAGTCTATGGGAGGTTGAATCGAAAGCTTTCCGGTAATCAATCCAGGCCATCGATAGAAATCGCTGATAGTATGCTGCGTCTTTACAGACACATCTATCGATGAGCAGGTTCTCCCGACATCCTGCTACGCCTTTCTTTGAGCCACGTTGTTCATACATCTCTCGCCATACAGGTCCAATTGTCCGAACAATCCTATCATTTAGGATAGCTGTGAAGATCTTATACAGTGTGTTCAGACAAGTTATTGGCCTGTAATTCTTAGGGTCAGCTAAGTTGCCCGTCTTCGGCAGGAGCACTGTGCGCCCTTCCACCAACCACCCCGGAATAGGCTCTTCCGACTTTAGATATGAGGTAAAAATTCGGGGCAGATGCTGGTGGGTTGAAGGAAACTTCTTCCACCAGAAGGTCTTGATGCCATCTGGTCCCGGAGCGGAATAGTTCTTCATGCCTCTTAATACGTTTTTCACCTCCTCGGTAGTGATAGGTGGGCATTCCTCCTCAGCTGTGATGAGAGCATTGCACAGCTCCTTGAAGCTGTTTATGTTCTTTGAGCCTTCTTTAAGTGGATGTTGGACTTCGTAGACTTCTCTCCAAAATGCTTCGACCTCCTCTGGTTTGGGCGGATGGTCGACAGTAACTGGAGGGTCTTAGAAGAGTCGACATGGGTCAGACGAAAACTGTTGATTTTCTCTGACCCACCTCTCTCTCCGCTCTAGACTTCTCCTAGCGACAGATAGTACTCGTATTCTGTCAACAATATGCTGCCTGATGGTCAGTAGCTTTGACTTGTTGATTGTGTGATGACGGATCCGCAGTTCGCGCGTGAACTGTCGAACCTTGGCAGTGAAAGTCCTGCCAGATGTTATGTAGTCAATTACACACTGAATGCGGGACGCGTACTGTCTTGCCCAGCCTATCTTTGTGCTAAGTTGATGCATTCGTCTTTTGGTCTTATGATCAACCGTTGGTTTTGTTTTACGGTTTGCATCTGCCAAAGTTCTCGCTGCATTGTACACACTACAATTGATAGTCCAGAGGTCGGATTCTTCGGAAAAATCTCCACGAAGCTCATCATCCAGTTCAGTCAGATCTTTGGGCTTGGGAGAAACCTGAATGTTGATGTTTCTCCGGGTCTTGAAGCATCGTTCTCCCTCTATTGGATGCCTGTTCGAGGCTGGTCTCAGTGTCGCCTCTCTTTCTCTGTTGCCGGCTTGTTCTGGCTGCGGTTGTGTAGGCGCTCCGCTTATATAACCCCTTTTCCGGAGGTCCTCGGCACGGTTTCGCAGCCGTTTTTGCGAAAAATCCGAGAGCTCTGGGTGTTTCTCGCACCACAGAGCATGCAGTCGCGCCATGTAACCTTTTCGTTCAGGTGCCATACTGGTATCATAGCACTCCAGCAGGTCGTCCCTGAGTCGATCCGTCCACTCAAAAGTAACGAGATTCCGCCGGTCAATCGCATTGACTCCGTCTTGATTGGCTCCCCCAAATCTAGGGTAGTCGGCATTGTTGTCCGACCCATTGTCGGGAGCCCTACGCGTTCGATTGTTTTGAACCGCACTTCCTACAACTATGTTTGGTGTTGTCATTGTTGTTCCCACGAGCTGCTAGGGAAAAGGGTTAGTCCATCCTTGTAGAGCCCCGCGTGCAAGGATAAGGCTGATACTCTGAAAGGTCGCCCGGTATCCCAGAGTCACCGTTTGAGACACCTCACCCAGGTGCCATTCAGCTTTCGGCACGGTTGTTACACCTCCGCTTAGGGGTTATTCCTTCGGGACCATCCCTGGACAATTGTCCGCGACTGCTTATTAATTATTGTAACCATATTCAGCAGAAACCCTTGGTACAGGGACCCTCTATCCGCAACCCGAGGACGCGTCCGGTGGCTTTGTCATAGGCCCTTCGGTTCGAATCCCAAGGAATCAAAGCCGAATACCGAATATATATATATATATATATATATATATATATATATATATATATTTGCAGGAAAAAATCTTCCTCATTTCAGTGTATGGAATTCCATCCATACACACTCCGTCGCCCCTGTGTTCCAAACTCTACAATGTTAAAAGCACAATAAAATGGACATTATTTTTGCTTACCACAACGAAAACGTTCAATGTAAACTTTAGTATAATCTTTCACGTCTTTTTCTTGCAAATTCTTGGGCTTAATACGTTGAATCCAAAGCGCTCGTCGTCGGGTAGATAATTCCAGAGTTTTACTGCACTGATTTCGTATAATATTCAACATTTAAAAAAAACGAACTCCTGAATTCTTCTCTGGTTTTTCGGAGTAGTCAAATATGGCACAAATAACCATCGTGGAAATGAAAAATTCCGAACTTAATATAATTAAAGTGAGAAACACAGTAATTTTCCATACAAATCAAGACCGTCTGGGGTCCCTGCTAAAACTGACAGGCAGGATCCGATAGAGACGGATACACAACCGGATGAGGCTCCGGATAGCTCATTTCGGAATCTAGTGCGCCCCTATCTGGTCCTTACACGGTTCGTAATATCATGCGCCGAAGCATAGCGGCTTTACTTGGATTGTATTCGGCATCACAAAACGAAATTATATTTAACTAAGTCAAAAATGGCATTTTATACGGCCCTTTTCCGAATTTGGTCGAAAATTAAGTTGGGTGATGGATGCATCAACGACCGAAAACGCCCCAGATAGCAAAATGCCCGCCGACTGCAAGCGATCCGCCATTGATGTCTATATAGCCAGCCCGACAGGCGGGAGCGACGCGGTCCGGCGAACTGCATGATCGACGGTCCGGTAAAATGCCGGCCCACGGTGCCGGTCTCGCGAAAAATCAGCACATGTCCGTCTGCACCCCCCACCCCCTTCCACACACACAAACCCCAAGCAAGTAGGTAACCAAACTCACCTAGCCAAACGCAATTAAAAAAAAAGTAATCCGATTCGACTAATCAGGCAAATAAACATTGATCATGTCAAACACGAAAATAGAACAAATAGTGCTGAGCTGAGTCTGCTGGAAATTAGGATAAAGATTAATAATAAAAATTAATTAATAAACAAATTAATAAAAATATGTACAAAATTGTAAAAAATCGCCGTTTCGGGTAAAAATCAGCACATTTCATGACAAAACAGTACATCAGCGCCAAGGATAAAAAATCAGCACATTTGCTGAAAAATCAGCGCGTCTCTTTTTGTTCCATGCACAGCAAGGCAAACCAAAAACAGCAATCCGCCAAAAAAGCAAAAACCAAACGAAAAGTCGAGTTGATGATCCTTATTTATCTGGAACGAACAAAATCGCACTTTTCACTCACGTCGCGCTAAATTCGAGCGAAAATTCACGGCTGAATGCCACACGAGATGACACACGGCAAGAACAGCTGATCCAAAACTCACATGCGCGTTTTCGATCTCAATCTACTCGCACTATCAGCCTGCAGCGGTCGTGCAAGTTGCAGGCTCGTCGTTCCTGGCCGTTTGCACGACCGACGGACGTCTAATGTGTCGGACCGTTGTCCGCCTTTCGGTCGCATTCCGACTCTGCGGGCCTGACGCGTACATTTATCAGGCACGTTGATCTCCAGCCCGTCGGGCCGATCACGTGCCGGCACGTATTGTTATCTGGGGCTGTTCTATCCGACGCTATCCGGCTCTTAGGCGGACATCCGAATAAGAAAATTAAATTATTTCCGCGGCGGAGTCTTATCTGGCTCTGACCGGAATTTGGTCGGAAAACAAATTGGGTGATGGTTTGCATCTAAGACCGAAAACTCTGTTCTATCCGACGCTATCTGGCTCTTAAGCAGACACCCGAAGAAGAAAATTAAATTATTTACGTGTCGGAGTCTTATCCGGCTCTGTTCGGAATTTGGTCGGAAAATAAATTGGGTGATATATGCATCAAAGACCGAAAACGCTGTTCTGTCTGACACTATCCGGCTCTTAAGCGGACACCCGAATAAAAAAAGTAAATTGTTTCCGCGGCGGAGTCTTATCCAGCTCTGTCCGGATCTGGATCTCTTTCGGTTCGTAAAATCTTAAACGGAAAACTAGCGACTCTATCCGGATTTTAATCCGGATGACATATGGAAAATAGCATTTTATCTGGTCCTATCCGGAACTTTGTCGGAACTTAAGTTAGAAGACTCTTTTCATCTAAGTCCAACCACCGTTTTCTATCTGGATCCATCCGGCTTTGAAGCGAACATCGGAAACAGAAAACTGAATTATTTGCCCGACGGAACCCCAGGCAGCCCTATCTGGAACTATGTCGGAACTTACATTAGAAAACTGTTTTCGTTTAAGTCTAAAAACAGTTTTCTATCTGGGTCTATCCGGCTTTGAAGATCCCAGCGGGCACTGTTATATAACTATGATGTAACAGTTCTAGAACGTAAAAGAATAGGTTCTGTAACAGGTTAAGAACATACTTAGACCATGGTCCGAGTAATGTCGTCCCCAAATGGATGTAGCAATTCTATAACGCTGTTACAGAACCATGTTCTGTCAGAGATCTTTAACAATTCTGGAACAGCGTTATATGTAAATAAATATATTTAGAACAATTTAGGAACAGTGTTACAAAATAACCATGTTCTGTAATAGTGCCGTAACACATATGTAACAGTGTTACGATGCAAATTTGTTTTGTAATCGTTCTGTAACAATTCTGGAACAGTGTTATATTTCAAAAAGAATTTTTAGAACAATTTAGGAACAGGGTTACAGAGGAACATTGTTCTGTAATAATGCCGTAACACATATGTAACAGTATTACGATGTAAATTTGTTCTGTGATCGTTCTGTAACAATTCCATAACAGTGTTACAAGGATATGTAACAAAAAAATGTTTTTTTGTATTATTTCTGCACTTAGTTTATATTTTAAATAACACAATTTCACGCACGGTCCTCTATACATATAATCACACGCTTAAACGCGTTGAAAAATCGCACTCGCTGGGGATTCGAACCCTACCTAAACTACCTAACTCGAATGTACCTAGCCGATGCCTTAGCCAATTGCGCTATCGAACCGCTTGAACGTTCCTGACAAAATCTCGGCCATGCTTTTTCGCTGAAAAAGCCAGGGTAATCTCAGGAATATATTCATTATTTTTTTATTTTAGGCATTGTCCCCTATTGTCGGCGTATTCTTGTCCAGTTCAAGTAACTGACTGCGCCCGACCGTCGGCACAACTCTGATCTAAGATCGTTACAGAACACTATGCCCTTTATGTTCCATTTCTGTAACACGTGTGACATTCTAGTGACGTAACAGTTCTATCACTCTGTTCTATATTAGTTACATTACCGAATTTCAGATCTGTTACATATCCTTATAGTAACAGCGTTACAGAACAATGTGACCTGTATGTTCCGTTCTTGGAACACGTGTGACATTCTAGTGACATAACAGT
>CAKNYM010052832.1:214216-265950 GCA_932195095.1 Andricus curvator
AAGCGCCAGTGTAGCGCCAGGCTAGTATTGCGTGAATAGACAGACTTCAGAAAAACTGTACTGGCTTTAGCATGATTCAAGACTGCCACGAAATTTTTCCACACGGGTAGTTTTAGCTGGATTTAAAGCAAGACCGTTATTTTCAGCCCAAAGCACAACCCGATCTATGTCCTCTTGGATCTGACTGAGAAGTCTATTCAATTCTACTGCAGGTCCGGAAAGGTACAATTTGAAGTCATCAGCGTATTTAAGATACTTACAAAATTTTAGATCATTTCGAAGATCAGAGGTATACAAGTTGAAAAGCGTAGATGCAAGTGTGCAAGTTACTTCCAAATTTTTACTAAATAAGATTAGTATAACTATAATCATTAGATTATTTTGTTATGCTGGAAAATTGTACTAAAATTTAAATATTTTTTACTTATAATACATCTGAAAATAATAAATCCTCTTAATTTTCGAGCTTTACAATTTGAAGAGAAATTACAAATTAAATGAATATTTAAATTAAACATTCAACTATTAAAATTTAAATTAATTAAATTTAAATATTATTATTGCGCATTATTAAATCCACCTATTCATATAAATTGTGTAAAACGAAAAAATAAAATAGGGTTGGAGACCGAAAATATTTCGTATACAACCAAATAAAAAACCAGATAGAAAAAATTGTATACACCGACCATGTTCCGCATAGAGCCAGCTTTAAAACCAGACACAAATACCGTATAAGTATCCGGATAGAATCAGATGAAAACCGTATAGGGTTTTACTGGTCACCGAAAATATTTCGCATATAACCGGATAAAAAACCAGATAGAAAAAATTGTATACACCGATTAAGTTCCGTGTAGAACCGTATTAAAAGTCGGACACAAAAACCGCATAAGTATCCGGATAGAATCCGATAAAAACCGTATAGGGCTTTACTGGACACCGAAAATATTTCGTATACAACCGGATAAAAAACCAGATAGAAAAAGTTCTATACACCGACCAAGTTCCGCATAGAACCAGATTTAAACCCAGACACAAATACCGTATAAAAATCCGGATAGATGCGAAGAAATCCCGAATCATATCCGTCTCTATCGGATTCTATCTGTCATTTTAAGAAGGGATCAATATGGCCGCCGTTACAGCTTGTGGCGGTGCGGGCAGGAGGGAGTCAGTTTTACGAACCCTTGCATATCACCTATATGCAGACACACAACGACAAAATTTTATGATTTTCGGACTCTGTAAGTGCCGAGAAGTAAAGATTCGTTAAAAACTAGTGATCTAAAATTTGGACAATTACATTACACTCTCATGAATGAGAATGTGCCCGGGGTCCTGAAATTTGAAGTTTTTTATTTTCGAACACCAGAAATTTAAATATTTTAGTTAGACTTAATGAGTTTTTTATAGTTTCAGTTCTAAATTATTTGAAGATCCACCAAAAAATAATTACATTAATTTAATTGAGAATTTTCCGTTTTTTTTACATCTCGCCAGAACATAGTCACGTTTTCGTCCAAAACTTTTGACGTTTCTACTTTCAATGGTGTGAGTATCGTCTTGTAAACAGAAAAGAATATCGAACAACACCGAGGATCGTGCTTAGCCTAAACACTTAAGCATAGACAAGTAACCGATAGCAGATATGTTACGAATTCTTTAGCAAGTTAGGTCATACGAGATCAGCGATTCAGCATTTAGTTTTCGGTATGCATTCGTCGTAAGAAGTCTGTTTCAAAGTTATATAGTGAATGAAGACTGTTTTTTTTGTTGTGTTTTTGTGCGTAAAATATGTAGTGTTTTGCTAAAAATAAGCTGCATAGAGAACGAAGGAAAAAGAAGATCGCCAAAAGAAAGCATTAAAAGCACAACTTCCTTTGCACAAATTTTTAAAGTTTTCTAGTTCTGAAGCTGAAGCTTTATCACAGCTTCCTTCCACATCAAGTCGTTCGGTACCTCATGAAGACAATACCTACCCTAGCGCAAGAAACGGAAAGGGTCGGAAAGGAAGTACCGTTCCGATCCTTTCCGATTTCTATGTGAACTTTTCTTCCGTTTCTTTTCGAACGCTTTTTCTTTGCGAAGGTTTCCGAAGCTTTTCCGAATTTTTTGCCGAAGTGTCCCACTGCGTTTACTTCGTTCTGATCCTTTCCGATTTCTTTCCGAATAAATGTCGCAGTATCCCAATAGCTTATTCCGAATTTTCACCTGCGTCCGACTAGTTTATGTTCGTTCCGAATGTTTCCGACTTCTTTCCAAATAAATGTGCAATGTAAAATATAAATTAAATGATGTAATTATTATATATGTATATATATATTTATTTTTAGATAAATAAATATAATAAATAATAACATATGATTTACTAATAAAATGAAATAAAAAAAAAATTAAATAAATGGAAAATTAATTCAAATAAATAAATGTATTAATATAATGAAGTATAAAAAGCAATGTAAATAAAATAAATATAAAAATAATAAATATATTTTTATTCATGTTCTTATTATATATATTCAAAAATTTTCAAACAAATATTTACATTTTTAAGGAAATCTTCAACCTATTAGTTAAACTTTCAACCAAAGAAATACATTTTTAACCAAAATGATGAATATTAGTCAACAACAAGATTAATATTCTATCACAGAAAGACGAACTTTAAATGAAATACAGGAATTTTTAATCAAATAATTGAATTTTCAATTGAATAATATAAATTTTTAACCAAATATGAAATTTTTTAAACAAAAAGATTATTCTAGACAAATTATGGTTAAATTAAAAAAAAAAGATTTGTTAACTAAAATGATGGATCATCACCAAAAAAAATGTATCTTTAGCAAAGTAGTTTTACTTTCAAATATAAGATGTTGTATTTTCAATGAAAAAAAATGGAACAGATTAATTTTTAATCAAACAGTTGTGATTTTTAACGAAAAAGATGGAAATTCTATCTAAATATATGTGTCGTAGCCCCGTAGCCGACCCAGTCGGTTAGCCGACTAGCTGGCTAGTCGGCTAATAAACGCTGAGTAACCGACTGTATAACGCCACCTGCTCACGTTGGCCGCTCGTCGCATGACCAGGGGCCAGTCGTCTATTGGACTAGAGCGTTTCAGCCCAGTAGACGACTATGCGAACGATTCATCACATATTTTAAGAATTGAGATTTATCATTTGTTTGTCATGCAATACTTTGTGTAAAAAATAATAGAAAGAGTTCTCACTAGAAATTTTAACCCATTCATAATTTAATTTATATAGTGTTGGGACATGAAGTTTGTTAGTAAGAAAAACTTAAATAAAAATTCTCCGATTCTTGAAATGGGCAAGGAAAAGTAGAAAAGAATATTGCGTCTTTTTTCATTGCTTTTTTATTCAAGACCTGATAAAATTGTTAAATTTATACTGACAATTCTGTATAGTTCAAAATCGAACTTTAATTCTATTTTTGAGTAGACGAAGTTTAATTTCCTACATTAAAAATGAAGAAATCTTAGTCATTATTATATCATTAGTGTATACTAGTGTAGACTAATATTATATATTATAATATTGGAATAATGTATCATATACTAATAATAATATAATTGATTTAATAAATATTGATTTGAGTTAATGTTTAATAATATTCTAATAATATATGATGTGGACGCGCGTTCTTGGGTGTGCGAAATAAATAGCTTTATTTTAACTATAACAATTAAATATATTTTACTGCAAATACGAATGACAAAGTGACCGGGAAGAGGCGAGCGTACTGACTGACCTGACTACTGTCTAACCTAGCCTATATAAGGACTACGTCATCGAAGGTTCTGGAAAGACCCTTTACAAGCATAGACACGCCTAGAATCCTATAGAAAGTGCTGGAACCATCCAGTGCCTAACTGATTTCCGGTAGCGTCTTTGAAATATAACCAGAACTGGGAAAACGAATTAAGATTGAAGTAGTTTGATAATAAATGGAATTAAATTAATTCAAGACTAATTAATATAAAATATAAATTGCTGCTAACGGGTGGTCACCACATCTACCCCCCTGCTAGTGATGGACTCGATGTAAACCAAGCATTAAGACTAGGAAATGAAATATAGAGACAAAATCACGATACCTTTCAATATCAGAGCTATTAAAAACAAAAGAAAAATTAAATTTCAAAAAGAAAATATAACTTGTGCTAGCTATAAAATTTGATACTAAATACATAACAAATGAGAATCTCTTCCGGTCGAATTGAAATAAAATACAAAATACACAGAAAGTTTTGATTTGAAAATTACAATAGAAATTTTGAATGTCGAGCAATATTAGCTGTAGCTTGTAAAACAAAACAAATTACGACAGTCCAGCTTGAAAACGATCGGGAAATCGAACGTGCCGTCCTGAACGACTTTTTCTTGTTGATGGAAGTGTCTCTGGGCTTTGATTATAAACCTGATTGTTCACAGGTTCCGGTGGTTGAATTTCCTCTTGCGGTTGCGTTTCTGATTGACCCTTCTGTGAATTTTCTTCCGCAATTATATAAGCTGGCTTCAGCCTATCAATGGAGACCGTGACACTGTCGCCTTTAATTACGACGTCAAATGTCTTTTCTTTCCGTTTTCTGACAGGGTATGGTCCATCGTATGGCAAATCGAAGAAACCTCCGGGCTTGTCGCGTCGTAGAAAGACTTGGTCAGTGGTAGGAAGATCTTTGTAGACAAATGGTTTGTGTTTGCTGTGACGTGTACCACTGACTGGGCTCAGGTTTTGGAAGAATTTCCTGATTGTCTTCACGAATTCTGAAGTTTCTTGTGGTTGGTGAGCATTCACTCTTGGTGCCAAAAATTCTCCTGGAAGTCGCAGACTCTCTCCATACACGAGGTCAGCTACTGTCGCTCCCAGATCCTCTCGCCAAGCTGCTCTGAAACCAAGAAGAATAATGGGTAAGGTCTGAGTCCAACTTTCGTTAGCAGGGCATCTGATGGATGCCTTCAAGGGCCTATGAAGAGTTTCGACGAAACCGTTGGCTGCTGGATGGTAAGCCGTTGTCCGCAGATGTTTCGTTCCAAGGAGATTGTTTAGTTCCCTGAATAAGTTGGATTCGAACTGTCGTCCTTGGTCACTGGTAATTCGAAGAGGAGTCCCAAATCTTGCTATCCATCCTGTGAGAATGGCTCTGGCAACTGTGGATGCTGTGATGTCCTCCAGTGGAATGGCTTCTGGCCAGCGAGAAAAGCGGTCGACGATGGTGAGACAATGCTGATAGCCATTGGAATGTGGCAAAGGTCCCACGAGGTCGATGTGTAGATGCTCGAACCTGGATGTTGGCGGAATGAAGTTTCCAATGGGAGCTGAGACGTGCCTTGTGATTTTGGCTTTCTGGCAAGGAATGCAAGCTCTGGTCCACTTCCTGCAGTCGGCTTTGATGGATGGCCACACGTAACGCTGCAATACCAGCTTCACCGTTGCCTTGATTCCGGGATGTGACAGCTGGTGCAGGGAATTGAATGCTGCTCTGCGAAAAGAAAGGGTGACGAAAGGCCTCGCTGTACCTGTTGAGACGTCAGAGTAGAGCGTTGCATCTGAGTGTGGCGCGTGGACTTTCTTGATTTGCAGGCCAGTTTCATGGTTGAGGTAATGTTGCAATTCTTCATCTTGAGCCTGTGAATCTGCGAGAGCTGCGAAGTCGATGGTGTTGGCCAGTTCGTCGATCCGAGAGAGATAATCTGCCACGAAATTTTTGTTGAAACGCGAACGTGAGAGGCTTGTGATCCGTGTAGATGATGAAGTTTCGGCCTTCAACCATGTGGCGAAAATACTTCACTGCTTGGTATATGGCCAGAAATTCTCTACTGTAGGCACCATATTTCTTTTGCGCTGGAGTCAGCTTCTTGGAAAAGAATCCGAGTGGTTCCCATCTATCATCCACACGTTGCTGCAAACTCGCCCCAATAGCGATATCAGATGCATCACAAAAAATGGCCATGGGGGCATCTGGCGCACGGTGTACCAAGATAACTGCGTCTGCAAAACTTCGCTTGCAATCCTCGAAGGCCTTCTCAGCTTGTGAATTCCAGATGACAGGTGCTTTCCCTCGAATTTTTCCTTTCAGGTGGTCGTTGAGAGGAGCTTGCTGTGAAGCTGCCATCGGCATACCAAGTCTGTAAAAGTTCAGAATACCTAAAAACTGTCGCAATTGTTTTGCAGTTTGGAGTTGGGGAAAATCCAGGATAGATTGAATTTTTTCAGGAAGAGGTTTGATGCCTTTCTCTGAAGCTTCGTAACCGAGGAACTTCACTGATGTTTGACCCTAGGAACATTTGGCAGGATTGATAACTATGCCGTAGGCCTTGAAACGGCTGAACAGTTCTCGAAGATGTTTTTCATGTTCTTCTTCAGAGGAGGAAGCCACCAGAATGTCATCAATATAATTAAAGACGTAGTCAAGACCTCTGAGAACCTCGTCTAAAAATCTTTGGCAGGTCTGAGCAGCATTACATAGGCCGAAAGGTAGAAAAGGGTATTCAAACAATCCAAACGGCGTCGTAACAGCCGTCTTTGGAATGTCCTCTTCAGCAACCGGTATCCGGTGGAAGGCTCTGACAAGGTCAATAGTAGAAAAGATACTCTTACCATGAAGTGCGTGAGAGAAGTCCTGGATGTGTGGAAGTGGATACCTGTCAGGAATTGTTCTTGAATTTAACCTTCGGTAATCTCCGCACATTCGCCACTGATCGCCTTTCTTGGGTACCATATGAAGCGGTGATGCCCAGCTGCTTTTTGAAGGACGAACGATCGACATACCTAGCATGTTGTTGAATTCTTCCTTTGCTATTTTGAACTTATTTGGAGCCAATCGCCGAGGACTCTGGAATTCTGGTGGACCAGGCGTTGTTAAAATCCTGTGCACGGTCGAGTGTTTCGCTTTTCCTGTGGTTCCTGCCGGTCGGGTAATTTCTGGGAATTCTTTCAGAAGTTGGTGCCACTGAGATGAACCTGCAATGGCGCGGATGCCTAGAATTTCCTTCGGACAAGTGAAAACGTTTCCTTGTGTAGAAAGAGAAGTGAGGCTGTCGATCAAACGTTTATTTCGAATATCCACGAGTAACGCGAAATGGTCAAGAAAATCTACTCCAATGATAGGTTTAGTGACATCTGCTACGACGAAACGCCAATTAAAATCACGACGAAGTCCGAAATTGAGGTTAAGAGTCTCAGAACCGTACGTAGGGATAACCGAACCGTTTGCTGCGTAAAGTTCATAATCGGTTTTGCGTCTAATACCACGGAGTCGCGAACGCGGAAAAACACAAAGATCGGCACCTGTATCCACTAAAAATTGAAGTTTGGAGTCCTTGTCAGTCACAAAAAGGCGGCGGCTCTCAGAAGGAAGGACACTTGCCGCCATTAGTGTCCTGCTGTCGAGTTTTCCGAATAACTACAGGGTTTGGTGCACTTGTGAGCCGCTTGTCTGTATTTCCTGTGATACCAGCATTGTCCATCGTTCCTGCTCCTACTGCGATTTCGAGAATTTGAGCGGTAACGTGATCTCCCATGGTTTTCGGAAATTGCTGCAATCTCGTTTCTGATCTCCTTTTTTACCTGTTCGATCTGGGTCGACATTAAGAGCATCATACGCCGCATCATAGCCTCTAATGGTTTCGGGTTGTTCGCTTGCATTTCGTGAATTCGGCTCTTTGGAATTAGTGTTTCTGCAATAGAATCTGCTAAGTCTGCACAATCATCTAACGAATTTTTGGACTGCGTCATTAACACAGGTTGAAGCGTGGCAGGCAATCGACCCAGCCAGAGAGGGCGGAGAACTTCGTCAGGGACAACCGAGCCGGCGAGAGACCTCAGGTGTCGCAGAAATTGAGAGGGCTTGCGATCACCTATTTCTTCATGTTCTAGCAGCCGACGTACCTTTGTTTCTTGAGATTCACTGAGTCTCTTTATTAATTCCTCTTTCAATTTTGTGTACTTATTTACCGGAGGAGGTTTGAGGATGATGTCTTTCACTTCCGCGGCGTACCTAGACTCCAAATGACCGGCCACATGAGCAAATTTCGTTTCCTCTGATGTTATTCCTGAGAGAATAAACTGCTGTTCCACCTGCGAAAACCACATTTTCGGGTCATCATTCCAAAACGGCGGTAAACGTACGGCTACACGGTCAATGGACATTGGAGGAAGAAATGTATCCATCCAACGTATTTGAGTGTTCGACTGGGATGACGCGGTTGATACGGTTGTAGTCGCGGTTGTTAGAGCTGTATTCGTGGTTAGAGACATATCTTTCTTTTTAGAAAAACAAACAACACAGGGGTGAAAATTACACAAAAACCAATGTTATTCGATGTTCGAGTTCGAAGCACTAGTCAGAGTTAAACGTCACTGAGCACTCGCAGCCATTGGGCGTCACTGCACTTGCACGCACACTTTCGACACTGCACTGCACGCGCACTTTCAAAATTTTCTTTAAAAAATGTCAAAAAAAATATTTCACAAAAAAAAAGAGAATACGCGAGATCACGTCGGGCAGTCACCAGTTGTGGAGGCGCGTTCTTGGGTGTGCGAAATAAATAGCTTTATTTTAACTATAACAATTAAATATATTTTACTGCAAATACGAATGACAAAGTGACCGGGAAGAGGTGAGCGTACTGACTGACCTGACTACTGTCTAACCTAGCCTATATAAGGACTACGTCATCGAAGGTTCTGGAAAGACCCTTTACAAGCATAGACACGCCTAGAATCCTATAGAAAGTGCTGCAACCATCCAGTGCCTAACTGATTTCCGGTAGCGTCTTTGAAATATAACCAGAACTGGGAAAACGAATTAAGATTGAAGTAGTTTGATAATAAATGGAATTAAATTAATTCAAGACTAATTAATATGAAATATAAATTGCTGCTAACGGGTGGTCACCACATATGATATAATATTAATATAATAAATAATTGACTTATTATTTATATTATTATTGATTTCAGTTGATGTTTATTATTATTATAATATTATAATTATATAATCTTATAATAATGCATAATATAATAAAATATAATAATATAATACAATTATCATACAAGTTGCCCTCCAGTAGTCATAAAAGTTCAGGACAATTTTGAGTTAGATTTACCCTGAAGCCGACATAAAATTTGAACTTTGAAAAAAGAAAGATAAAAAAAAATTATTTTCTTTAAGTCTTTCGTTTTATTTATGTTCATCTTTTTACAACAAGGTAAACTCCTATGAAAACGCAAATTGCTAATACACCAGCTTTAAAAGAAGCGCAACGTTTCGTTTCACATTGATTTTGTTTGAAAATGTGCTTCCAATAATTTTTCGAAATAATCTTCAACTGCAATTACGTATATTAAAAGATGACTTTCATTTTTTCGTTTAAAAATTACGCGAAATTCACTCCAGATTTTGACAAGTTCATAAAGTTTGCAGTAGTGATAGTAAGACGAACTTTTTCGTGAATCCACTCCTTCAAATTCTCGTAACGTTTTAACTACGTTTTGCAGTTGTGCTTTGTCCCACAGAGATCGGTTGCTATTTTGTTTATTGTAAAACTCTCGAAACTTCTCCTCAAATTCAACGCGATTTACGATACTTTCGTTCATTTTTAAACTTACACTTTCAAACAGATGATGCTCAATCAACTATAGAACACGTACTGTGATCTGAAGACACTAATGGCATGCAACATCAACTCAAATTTGGAATTAGTAGGGTGGGAGAAATATATTCTATAGAGCATAAGAGACTGGACTTAGACCGTGCTTTCACGGTCAGTATAGTCGTCTACTGGGCTGAAACGCTCTAGTCCAATAGACGACTGGCCGCTGGTCATGCGACGAGCGGCCAACGTGAGCAGGTGCAGGTATACAGTCGGCTACTCAGCGTTTATTAGCCGACTAGCCTGCTAGTCGGCTAACCGACTGGGTCGGCTACTGGGCTACGACATATGCATTCTTAACCAAAAAAGACAAATTTTCAATAAATCAGTTGAATTTTTTACCAAAAATAATGACTTTATAACAAAATTGCTGAATTTTCAACAAATTAATAAAATTCACTCCAATTTTCGAATTTTCTTCTTCTGAAAATAAACGGTCGTACAAAGATTTTTTCCCGAAAACCTAGAAATAGGACAATTTCATAACTATTAAGAAAGCCTTTTTTACTTCCACACTTCAAATATTCCATTTGCGCAACTATCATTTTTACTTACTGTATCTCCTTTTTTCATAAAATTGCTTTTTTGTATTGTAAAAAAAAATGTACTGTATATGAGATATAATTTGCCCTAAGCTGAACTTGTAGAAGCATCACTTGGCTCCATTTTTATATTGACACTAAAAAAAAACCAGATTTACTCCAAGAATAACTGCACAAAATCATCTTTGAGTAAAAACACTGGGAAATTAGGTATATCCGAAAAATTTTTGTGATTCTAAACAAAAATCTTCGGAAAATCGCTATCACTGCAGTGTCTCTTGTGTCGCCATTTGTTTCTTCGATTTCATTCATATCGATTATGGCAGGTATTCCATTACACTAAACTCGATTGAACCAAAGTTCATTTGAAACAAGAGCAATTAAATGTGATTTTTTTTGGTGAGATCTACAAGAATCATTATCATTGACAGAGGTTGAGGCTCATTAACGACATTTTTTTAAACTTATTATGACATTCAATTGTTTTGGTTCAGTCGAGTATTAGTGCAATCGAATACTTACTATCGATTGGGTTTATCAATTGCATAACTGGAAGCGAGTGAGTGAGTAGCGACAATCTTAAATCAAAATGGCGCTGGAGACAAGCAGAGACGACGAAATGCTGTCAGAGCTTTTCCGAAGATTCTTGATTGAAATCACAACGAATTTCGGATATTCCTAAGTTCCCATAGTGCTTTTCCATTTTTTTCAGTAAAACGTCATTGCGGGCTTTAGTTATTTTTTCAGTATACCTTGTGTTTTATTGTGAATATGGAAATCGATCAAAGTGACGCTTCTTATGGCTTTTCATCATCCATTCCAGCTGAGTGCAATTTATATTTCATAGTGTATTATTTTTACCATACAAAAAAGGAATTTTATAAAGGACTTATTTGAGAGATGGGTAAATGGAATATTCGAAATTTTGAAAGTTTAGATGTGATAATGTGCAGCAATAATGTACGTAAAGTACGAAAGTCAAAAAGGCTTTCTGAGTTATAAAATTTCTCTATTTCTAGGTTTTTAGGAATTGTCTTCGCTGGAATCAACGGGAATCAATAGGATTACTGCAATTTAAAATGCTTTGAAGATAAAAATATATTATTATTACGAGAATATATTTTTTTTTTTTATTCGATTCGGAAAGAAATTGGATACATTCGGAAAGTGCAAAGTGGGGAGTCATTCGGAAAGAAATCGGAAACATTCGGCGACACTCGGAAATTAACGGAAAGAAGTCGGAGAGTGGGACATTCGGAAAGACTCGGAAAGGTTCATGAGACAGCTCGACGTTCGGAAAGAAACAGAAGCAAAATTCACATAGGATTCGGAGAGGATCGGAACGATACCTCTTTCCGAAACCTTTCTGAATCTTTCCGACGCGGCCTTTCCAAACCTTTCCGTTTCTTCCGGTAGGGATAGTGCCCACTCTTTCAGTCTTACTCTCTGAGAAACAGCTTCCAACAATAATACCAGTGATACTGGCGCAATACGGGCAATGCTTACCATGCAAGCAGCGGCCAACCCTCATTTCCCGCAGTTATGCCAAGCTTCGGTTCAATACTGGCAGAAATCTGGCCTAATGCATGACGGCCAACCAGTTTCTCACCGAGTACACCAATTTTCGGTTCAGTAAAAAACGCTAACAATGGCTGGCTCCACGATCGACGCCGTACTATGCCGACAGTATAAATATTTAAAAAAATTTTAAATACGTTTAAAAATACAATTCATGTGTTCTAAAATGTCTAAAAACTATAAATACAACTGTCTCGAAAACAAATTCTTTCCCTGTTTTTTTTTTAAGAAAAAAATTCTAAGTTCCATCTTTATGAAAAATTGTGAATGTTCAGAAAAAAATACATTTTATGTCAATCTTAAACTTTGTAAAATGGTCTAAAACACCTAAAAACCAAACCTTACACGAAAGTTAAAAAAATTTTGTTAATAAAAAATTGTCAAAGTTCACGATCAAATTTCTAAGTTCCATCGTTAAAAATGTTTAATGTTCATAAAAAATTACATTTCCTGTTATTGTAGAAAGTTGTAAAGTAGTCTAAAACGCGAAAAAACGAAATGTTACGCGAAGAAAAATTGTAATGGATTAAAATTATTTATTTGAAAATTATTTTATTGATATTCCTGTTAACAGTTCGTATATTTTACATTTACATATCGACGTATAATAATAAATATTTAATCAGAAAAAAAAGAGTTTAAAATTTGGTGTTTTAACTTTTTTGAGCTATAGCTTATGAGGATGGCTTTTTCATCGAGTTTCAACTCGTAGGTTTAACGGAATGGTCAAGACTCCCGACTGCTAGGCGATAGATTTAGGTATAGATGTAGGTTCGATACCCCGCAGCGTTAGAAATTTTATTTAATACGTAAAAATATTAAATATTAAATTTAAATATTTAAAAATGTAATATATGTATTCACTCTACACAGGACCATTAATATTCATAGTCAAAATACTCGCAATCAATTAATATTTATTTTTTAAATACCTTTTTGTCATATCGTTAGAGTATAGCTGTAGTGGGTGCTAAAATTGAACAAAATGTTTGAATGTCGTATGATAATGAATGGATAAAGTAGATGCGTCCTAAAAAAAATTCAATGATTTTTACATTCTCATTCTAATGAGAAGGTATTGGTTTTATGTAAAATTTGACATAGTCGGTTTTCATCAAATCTCCACGTTTTGAGACCCCCTGAGCTAGAAAAAACGAGTTTTACCAAGGTGTCTGTCTGTAGCCACGATAACTTTCGAAAAAATGATCAGATTTGATTGAGCTTTGGCACACTTTTTTATGGCCGAAAAATAGAGAACAAGTTCGTTACCCAGCTATTTTGGAAGAAAATCCAAAAAGTGAGCACATTTTGAAAATTTTTGAGACAACTTTTTTTGAAGATTTGAAAATTCTATGTACGGTTATTAGTAGTACGCAAAATGACGAACAAAATATTCTCATGACTTTTTGTGATAAAAAAAAAAATTACTGGAGTTATAGCATTTTCAAAATTCCAAAAAACAAACGAAAATGAACATTTTAAGCCGAAAAACGCACGATATGAAAAAAAGTCAAGAGGAGAAAAACCTTGATTCCTGAACACCCTATAATATTTTCAGAACAACTTTTTGAATTTTTTGAAAAATAAAAAATTCAAATTTTGATCGCACAAAAAATTAATGAAAAATCAAAAAAGCCATTTTGCTGTCAAACTATGCAAGATACCAGAAAAGATCATCTCACCAAAATTGTGCACCTAAAAAAGTTCTACAAATTTCTTATCATTCACTTTTTGATATGACGCGTAGTTTTTGTTTTATTCGTAAAAAACAGCATTGAAAATAGAAAAATCAAATTTTCAGACGAATATTACCAGCTACGAAAAAATGACCGAAACAAAATTTGTTCATCCAAGGAAGAGGTACAAATTTATTGTGACTCATGTTTCGATAGGATGCGTGGTTTTTGTTTTATTCGTGAAAATAACATTGACAGTAAAAAAAATCAAAGTTTTGAAAAAACAATGCAAGGTACGAAAACATATAAATGAACAAAAATTGTGCATTCAAAAAAGACTTACAAACCCGTAATCAATTTTTGTGGTAAGAATATATTCAAAATGAAAAAATTAACTTTTTTGATAAACGGCACAAGCTAAAATAAAATGTTAACTAATAAAATTTGTCGCCTGAATTATATCATTACTTTTCATTTGAAATCAAATACAAATTTAGTAATTTGTATATGAAGAACATATAACACGAAGCACAAAGTGCGCGCTCAGTGTATTTACCAAATCGCACGCCGTAAGTGCGCTCAAACTTTTTTGTTTCTATCATACGGTTCAAATGATTTTCAAATCAAATATCGAGCGCGAAGCGCGAGTGTCTGGATGAGAATGTGTTCCTTAAGGTCGATAGAACCTTGAGTAAATAAAGTTCCTTTTCAGTCTAAAATAAAAACAAATTTAACAATCACTTAATATGTAGAGGTTTTGATAACTTTATAATATTTGCAAACAAACTTTTTATTTTCACCGAAGTCGAACACGAAGTTCAAAAATCTAGAGGAGCCGAGCGTAAAGCGCGATGTAAATACGCCCGAGCGCGTAGCGCGAGGTGAGTACATAATCGAGCGCGAAGCGCGAGATCCAACAGTCGCGCGCCCCAGGCGCGCTCAAACTTGCGAGCGAAGCGAGCCGCGCGCGAAGCGCGCGATGAGAATGTGCCCGCGAAGCGGGCAGATTTTTAATATCTATGGATGCTCTACTTCAATATCTAGATTTATGTCCCATAGTTAAATCGCTAAGATATTAACTCTAGATAGTCTTCTTTAATATCTATTTTTCTCCGTGTAGGTGCTGATTTTTAAGAAGATGCTACGGAATGGTAAGATTGTGCTTAGAGACTGAAGGCTATTCCGCTGCACGAAAATAGAAGAAGGTACACTACAAAAACCCTGAACATAAGAGTTATGCCTAGCACAAAAATTGCTGTATGCAGTGAAAAGCAGAATAGAGGAAATTAAAAACAGAAACTTCGTTGGGTGACTTGTGATTTAGGTTCATACTAGTAGTCTTGCGCGGGCCTATTAATTTTTTTATGAAAAAAAATGAACCAGCTACTTATTTTTTCTATGTTATTTATATTTAATTAATTTCACAAAATATTTGTATAAAATAATTAGAATGCACCAGAGGATGATGTCTGTAGCCTTCAATAAGGAGCTTCTTTTCATTTTTTTCTCTGTTAAAGGAGTAATAGATTTCTCATAATTTATTTGTAGGTAAATTCTGCCATCGTTATCATCTGGAAAAGATTGTGAATATAATTATAATTCAATTTATTATAATTTACTCTTAAATTTGTTTAACACTGAACTTATTTGTGTATCATATTGCCGTAATTAAATTTTTCATTTTATAAATTGAAAGAAATATTATTTCTAAAATAAATTGTGAATTGTTCGTTATAACATATATATGAGTATATAAATTTCAATTTGATAAATGCTACAAATAATATTAATTTGTATTGTTATATAAGTTGTAAAAAATTAAAGAAAATGAATTATATATAGAATAATGGCAGTAATTACCAATCTTTTAGTTTTTAAGAAATATGTTAACAAATTATTAAGTTGTCTATTTGCTCGGCAATTATTGCCTTTGCTCAATAGTAATCCATTTGCCACTAATATTTTATTATGCATTGAGTGATGTAGTGAATTTTTTTCATAAAAAATTAATTTTCAAATTTTTATCTTATATGATGCAAGTTATTACGAAAAAGTACAATATTCTTTAGTATAACTTTTTTTATACGTGAACATTTTGATCGAATCTGTTGTTTACGTAAAAATAAGTCAATTATTTTATTGTAAGCAGAAAATTATCCTGTCTATAGAACTTTCAAGGCCTTCATAAAAATCTTTCTTGGTTGATAAATTCGTGTTTTTGATTTGAAAATAGTGTCTTTAGTGTATTTTTTTCGAAATAGTAGCATAACAGCGTAATCGCTTTAAAAAAAGTGTCAATAGTGTGTTGAGCCCGAGGCCTGAATTTGCAATTTATTATTCTAAAGGCTGTCACACCCTTAATTTATTTTTAAAAAGTGACCTATTTAAACCGAAAAAAGCAGAAAAAAGTTTCCTAAAAAAAACGTCGGTTTGACAAGCATTCGAACGTATTGTATTTTGAATGCGATGTTGTCGAAAAGCAGATTCCCAGAGAATTTATCGTGAGTTCGAAGCAATAATTTTTTATTCGACGTTTTTTTCAGCAAGACTAATTTCTAATCCAAAAAGTGACTAAAAGTCAATATGTGCATCAAGACGAATTAAACAAAAACTGAAAATTAAAAAAAATATCCATTGAACTAAACAGAATTGATTTAACTTGAAAGAATTTAGGTAAATGAAAAAAATTAGAGAGAGATAGTGAATTTCAAATTAATTCAAATTAATTGCAGAACATAATTGAAAATCTCTTCAAATCTGTGAAAGCCTACAAAATCACTCACTTATTGTGAATGAATTCTTTAAAATACGTTAAAATATTATAAAATCCCGTGAACTTGCATGAAATTTTATAATATTTTCTTGAATCCTGGGGAAACCAGAAAAAATTGTTTATCTTAAAGATATTCAAAGCCTTTAAAATATGTTTAAAAATTATTAATATGTTGAAAGTGCATTAGAATCTTCAAAAACACTTTAAGATATTTTAAATCCTTTGAAATCTTTTAAAATTTCTTGAAACATTGTAAGGCTCTTAAAAATTCCTTGGAATTACAAACAAAAAAATCTTAACTCTTTAAACTCCTTTCAAATTATTAAAATATATTTAAACAAATGTCTTGGAATCTTTATAGATATTCTAAATGATTTCAATAAAATTCTGAAAGTGACTGTTTTATTAAGACATATCGACGCCTCCATTCAATATGAGTCTATGTGCTAACAGCGTTCTGTATGAGACTATTCCCTATGCTTATACACAGCGCATAGTCTCATACACGGCGTTGTCAGCACATAGACTCATATTGAATGGAGGCGTCGATATATATTATCAGGGTTTCCGCAAAAATTCATTTTCAAAATTCCCTAGTCATTAATATTCAAAGACCAAAATTCTGAACTTGTAACTTTATTTACATATAGAATCTTTTATAATAGCATTAAAACAAATTTGAATTCATAAACTTTCAATTTCCAGGCTGCCACAGCCTAATTTGCTTGAAAAAATTGAAAGAGTGACATACTTAAACAAAAGGATTGACCAAAAGCGATTAATTCCTAACCAAAAAAGTGACTAACAGTGACTAATGATGATTAATAATGTAACTAATGTCCTTTTGAATTTAATAGAATTTCAAAGAACTCGATGAAATTTATAAAAATTCCAGGTAAATTTTAACGAATTCAGGATAATTTCATAAGACTTAAAAACAATTCAACTTAAATTCAGAAAGATTGAAAAAATCCCCAAAATTTTCTTGATTTCAGTTAAATTGGAGCGAATTTAGTGAAATTTAAGAGAAATGAAAAATATGAAAAAATGCATTGAATTCAGTAGGTTTAAAATGAGTTTAGAAAAATTCTAGGAAATTTGAAAGAATTTGATGAAGTGCCGACTTCCAGATGAATTCAACAAAAACTAAAAGAAAATACATTGACTTCAGTAGAAAATTAATGAATTTTAATGAATTCACGTGAGTTAAAAAAAAATTCTGCAGAATTCAAAAGAATTTATAAGAATTCAAGGTGAATTCGAAATGAAATCTCGTGCAATTCTAATAAATCTGACGATACTTGTTAAAATCCTTGACATTTATTCAAAAACCTAGAAAGCTTTTAAAATCCTTCAAAAACAGAAATCGTCGGAAATTTCATAAAATCCCTTGGAATCTTTTAAAATATCATAAAATAATAAATTAATAGCAAAATTTTCATATTAATTCAAAATTTTAATTATAAATTACTTTTTAATCTTTTAAAATTACCTCAAATATTTCAAATTCTTTGGAAGCTCTTGAAATCACTTGAAACTTTGTAAAGTTCTTGAAAATCCCTTAAAATTTTTAAAAATACCCCTAGATATTTCAAATCCTTCAAAATCTTTTGAAATGCCTTGAAATTTATTGAAGCTCTTAGAAATTCCTTTGGTTTTTAAACATACAATAAATCTTTCATATTCTTTGAATTAATTGAAAATTCCTTGAAATCTTTTCAGATAACCTAATATCTTTCAAATTTTTTGAAATCTTTGATGATACCTTGAAATATTTGAAAATATTTTTGAAATCATACGAAATCCATGAATTCTTGTGAATAAATTCTTAGACATCTATTGAAATATTACAATATCCCTTGAAATTACATGAAATCTGATGATATAACCTAAAATCACTTGGGATTTTTCGAGATATCATAATAGGCCCTACGAAATCGTTCCATATTTTTCAAAATTCCAGGAAACTTTTTAATACCTTATGCAAATTTGTCAAATACCTTAAAATCAGTCAAATCCTTGGAAATTCCTAGAAATTTTTTTAATCTTCTTAAAGTGCCCTTTTAAAAAGTCTTCAAATATTCAGAATCGTTTTTTTTAAATTTGAAATCGAAATGAAATCTACTCTCTTATGAATAATTTTATGCAAAAAGAGCATGAAAAACATAACTTCCTTTTCGGCTCATTAGAGACAAATAAATAACGCAGGAAAAAAGAGAAAGAATTGAACCACTTCAAATGACAGAAATCTATTAAAAATACCCTAAAAGATTTCAACAAATTTAAAATCTTTTGGAATGCCTTAAAATTTGTAAATCTCTTGAAAGTGCTTCGGAATCTTCTGAAGTGCCCTGCCATATTTTTAACCATTTCAAATCCTATCAAGTTACCGAAATCAATTGAAAATTCCTTGGAATCTTTTAATACACCATAAAACCTGGCATAGGTCCTATAAAATTATCTATATTTTCAAAATTTTAGGAAACTCTTTGATACAATACCCCATGAAAATTTTTTAAAATCTCTTGAAAATGCTTTAGAATCTTTTTAAATACTTTAAAATATTTCAAATCCTCTGAAACCAATTAAATGTTCATTATAATCTTTGGAAGAACTCTTAAAGATTCCAAATAATTTGAAAACTTTTGAAATCAATTGAAACATTTTAAAGTTCTTGAAAATGTCTTACAATCATTTAAAGTGCCATAAAATAATTAAAATCCTATGAGTGGCATTAAATTACTGAAATCAATTTAAAAATTCTTAAGATCTTTCAAAATACCCTAAGATGTTTGAAATCCTTCAAAATATTTTGGAATTCCTTGAATTTTTTCAAGCTCTTCAAAATCCCTTGAAATTTTTAAAAACACCATAAAATATTTCATCTTTTAAAATATTCTACAAGTTCTCAAATCCTTTACAATTTTTTGAAATTCCTTTCAATTATTGAAATCTCTTGGAAATGCCTTGGAGTCTTTTCAAATTCCTTAAATATTTATTTTAAATATTTTTAAATTACTTGAAAGTTGAAACTTTTTAAAGCTTTCGAAAATGCCTTGGAGTCTTCTCAAATACTAAAAAATATTTCAAATCCTCTGAAATAAATTGAATTACTGAAGTTAATTGAAAACTCCTTGAAATATTTCAGAATAATCTAACAATTTTCAAAAACTTGAAAATTTTATTAAATTCCTTGAAACTTGAAATTTTTGTTTGAAATGCCTTGAAATATTTTCAAATAATCTAAAATATTTAAAATCCTCTGAAATTAATTGAAAATTCCTTGAATTCTCGAAATTTTGTTAATCTCTTTAAAATCAAATAAAAATTTTAAAAACAGCCTAAAATATTTCAAATCCCTTGAAATTTCTTTAAATTATTCAAATAAAAAAAATTCATTGGAGTCATTAGAAATTTCCCACAATATTTCAGGACATTTTAGAAGTTTAAAAATCACTTAAAACATTTCAGTTTTCGAAAATGCCTTAGAATCTTTTAAATTACTCTAGAATATTTCAAATCCTCTGAAATCAATGAAATTACTGAAATCGAATGAAAAATCCTCTGAATCTTAAAGAATTCCTTCAAATTATTGAAATCAATACAAAATTCCTTGAAATCCTTCAAAATTCCGTTAAATATTTTAGGCCCTCTAAAATCTTTTAAAATTCCTTGAAATTATTGGCATCTCTTTAAAATGCCTTGGATTATTTTAAAATACACTACAATATGCCCAATTCTTTAAAATGTCTTCAAATTATTGAAATAGAAAAAAATCCTTGGAATGTTCTGCAATACTCTAAAATATTTTCCTAAAATATATATTCAGTTGAAATCTTTTAAAATCACTTGATATTTTTTAAATCCTCTGAAAACCAATTAAATTACTGAAATCAATTGAAAATTCCCTAGAATCTGTTAAAATACCCTAAATGATTTCAAGTCCTTCAAAATTTTTTAAAATTAATTGGAATTATTCAAATTTCTTGAAAATGCCTTAGATTCTTCCAAGACTCCCTATAATATTTCCAATCCTTTTAAATTTCTTCAAATTATTAAAATAAATACAAAATTCCTTTGAATCTTTAAACATTCCCTGCAATTTTTAAGTTCTTTGAAATCTTTAAAATCACTTGAAACTTTTTAAACCTTTCGAAAATGACTCAGAATCTTTTAAAATCATCTGATATCAGTTAAATTACTGAAACGAACTGAAAATGCCTTAGAATCTTGCAGGTCTAATATTTTTACATAAAATACTGAATGGCCACATTGACTGTCCTGCGATATTGCAACAAATTCCATTCTCAGCACCACCGAGAAGGCTGAGAGACGTTCAATTGTTCGACATTCCTAATTATAACACGGAATACGCCTCGCATACTACAGTCCTATACCAACCTTTTAATCAATTTATTATTACGATCAAGGCTTTTCCCTACACGTAGCAGATTATATTGTTTATGTACGTCGGAACTTTTATTGATGCGTAGGTATATATGTAAGTTACCCGGTTTTACTTTATAAATTCGTATATAATCATATTCAATACCCATAAGCTTCTTCAATTTATTTTGTAATGCTTTAAGTAACGTCGTAAAGACTGAAACCAATTTATTTATTTATTTCATTAATATTTATTCTTTTTTCACGAATACTAATTCTAAGTCTACTATTATGTAAACCAACAAAATATTTCAGGTACTATTTGTATGCTTTAAGCTATGCTTTAGGCAAATCTTTGTACCAAGGTGAATTACCGTTAATAAACTAAATCAAATCAAATCTTTTAAAATACTCTAAAAGTTTTCAAACCCTTAACATTTCTTTAAATTCCTTAAAATGTTGTAAAGCTTTCGCAAATGCCGTGAAAATTTTTTTAATACTCTAAAATATTTCAAATTTTCTGAAATCAATTAAATTACTGAAATAAATTGAAAATTCCTTGGAATATTTCGAAATACTTCAAAAGTTTTCAAATCCTCTAAAAATATTTTAAACTCCTTTAAATTATGTAAATCTTTTGAAAATGCCTTGCATTCTTTTGAAATTATCTAAAACTCTCCTAATCCGTTAAAATCCTTCGAAATTGTTTAAACAAATACCTGCAAAATTCCCTAAAATATTTCAAGTTCTTTTAAATCACTTTAAACTTTGTAGAACACTTGAAAATTCCTTGCAATCTTTTAAAATTTCCTAAAGAGTTATTTTAAATATTTTAAAATTACTCAAAACTTTTTAAAGCTTCCGAAAATACTTTGTAATATTTTAAGATACTCTAAAATATTTCAAATCCTTTTGAATCAATTAAATTACTCAAATCAGTTGAAACATTCCTTGAAATCTGCTAAAATATCCTCAAATATTTTAAACCCTTTAAAATCTTTTGGCATTCATTAAAATTATTGACATCTCTTTTAAATGCCTTGGATTCTTTTCAACTGCCCTAAAATATGCCCAGTCCCTTGAAATCCCTTCAAATTATCAAAATCAATTGCTTAAAGTATCGGTGATTTTTTTTAAATAGGAGTGTCCCTTAAAAGCGTAAAAAAGCTTAATTTGAATGACTTTTTAAATTATAAAATGTTTGATCTGTAGACATATACAGATCTCTGACATACTTCTATTCAAACCGAAAAAAAAATAATTATTCGAATATGTCACTATAAGGAAATGGAGATTTTAATCCTATAGGCAAAGCAGAACCGAAACGTACATGAGTTTCACAAATGATATTTAATATTATAACTATAATTAAATTATAATAGAAATTACAGTTATAGAGGAGTGTGGAAAGGTCAGCGAGGAGTGTGGAAAGAAATCTTAAAATGCGACTTCTTGATGCAACCTTTTGTCTTGCTAAAAGAGGTTTGGATTTCCGGGAAGATAGTAACAGAATTTGGGACCCTTCGAACGGTTACTTCCTTGGGATCTTTGCACTTTTAGAAGAATACGACCCGCTTCTCAATGACCACCTACGAAAAGTTCGCCACTCTCAAGAAACCGAAAAAGAGTACAGATGCATTACTTATCAGCAAATATTCTTAATGAGTTAATGGTTGTTTGTGCAAATGAAGTAATAAACTGTATTATTCAAGAATGCGAGGAAGCAAAGTATCATTCACTGATTGTGGATGATAACTGGCAGCAGGCCCGGCGGAACAGGTGGGTAGTACTACCCACCTGGAATCTCGGAAGGTATGTAATTACCCACCTGGAAATTCAAGCAAAAAAAAAAGCATTTGGGTTTTGATCCATTTTCATAATATGCGCGCGTAAAGACCAAATCCGATCTGACCCAATCAGACAGATAGAGATATGGCATTGGTTTTGATGAAACGTAAAGAAGTGAGACCAGAATCTTTAAAAGATGTCGTGCAATTTATGAAAGAAAACGTTTGGTGTCAAGAACTTGTTCCTGAATATTCGAGATTAATTAAATTACTCATGACCATTCCTAGGTCATCTTGCTCCAATGAGAGAAGTTTTTCTGTTTTACGTAGAGTAAAAAATTACTTGCGATCGACTATGACACAAAACCGACTGAACCATGTCGCGATTTTACATACATACCCTGAAAATATTGATAAGCTCGATTTAGAAATTCTGATGGATGAATTTATCTGTAAAAATTCGAAACGGACGGTCTTGCTGCCCTTACATTTGTTGGTGTCGCAGCAAAACTTTACACAATATTTAGTTCTAGTCCACAGAGATGGGAAATACTAAATAAGAAAATAGACTGCTCTCTGCAGTCAACCTCTGGATTTCGCTGGTCGGCTTGGATTTACTCCGTAGAATCCCTTGCCCCTCATCTTCCAGGAGTAGCAGACGCACTGGATGAGGTGTCATTATTGAATCTAACAGAATCATGTCGTGGTAATGTCAATAGACTTAAAACGTATACATGGACCTTAAATTGTTTACTTATGACATCGATTTGGGTAAAAATTTTAAAACCCACTAACACTGTAAACAAAGTAATTCAGGCTTGAAGGGCACCGCTTGATGTCACCTGTAAAAATTTGAAAATCATAATGGCCGAGATGCAAACACTGTGTAATGGAAGGTGGGGGGAAAATTTGGAACAAAGCTGTCACGCTGGCAAGAAACATCAGGTGGCCAAAATCTCTTCAAGAGGAAACCAAGAGAAGATGCAAGCGGAAGAAAATGGCAAACGAGATCCACGATAAAGAATTTGAAGATAAAAATGTAGGATTTGATGTAAAATTCAGAAGAGAAGTGTACTCGTACTATTCTATCTCAGACCATGTGATCCAGGATGAAACTGTGCGGTTTGAAGCAATGCACGAACTTTGTAAAAGTTTCTCTGTTCATTAGGAATTACGCGCTCTATCTGCAGACGAAATTGAAAAACAAGCAACTGATCAGCTGATCAAATACCCCACGGACTTGCAGCATGAGCTAGTGGATAAAGCTGAAATGTTGAAATCCATTTTGGTTGCTAATTTCGGCAAAGAAACTCTGCAACCTTTACAATGCACACATTTGGAAACGAACAATTAAGGAGGTTCGATGATGGAGTCTTATGGCAACATGTCAGATTTGTGCACATAATGAATTTTAGTAGTTTGGATATCTACACAATTCTGCGAGAAAACGTCGAATATGAAAGTTTAAATCTTTCTGAATACATACATATAAGAAAATGTATGTGTTACTGGATAAATTAACGTACTTATGTTAAAATAAACACAGCCTTTTCGGTCTCGATGGCTGAGTAAATTCCCGCACGTCGTTCTCGTTCTGCCTTCCCGCGTTCGGTTTGCATAGTTGCGACGTTGCCAAGTACTCCGTCACCACTTCAGACTTGAGTAAAACGTCGAACTTTTAATAATATTTACTCACTTTTTTTGACACTTCATTGACTAGCTATGCCATCATCGAACCTCCTTAAGATCCGTTCTTAGTGGTAGTATCTTTTATAATTTGTAAATATTTCTTTGCCTATATCCTAATCAGCAAAGTAGATAAGTAAGGGGGTTTCTAACTCAAGATTCCTACCTTACCGACATCGAGAAGCTTCTAACCTGTAGTGGTTCATGTCCGTGCTAAGCTTCTAGAACATTCTCGATGGGTCCCTGATGACGTCACAGATAATATTGTGCAATTGTGCCAGCTAAATTCAAGTAACAACAGGTTCAAGGTTATTTCTTATCTGAAGAATGTCGCGTAAATCCTTTCAAGGTTACATTTTGCTTTGTCCAGGCAATTTCTACTGCGTCATATAGTTATTGCAAGAAAAACAAGGATGATTTATTGCTTCCTTAGAGATAACATATTTATTTAATGCGCCAAAAGGTGCAGGTGTATAGATGAAATTTGATACTGAGGGCTATGCATAACATTCTGTTTTGTCTATAAATTTGATTTATTGCTTCCTTATAGATAACATATTCAACTAAAAATTCCTGTCTTTTATTCAGTGCGCAAATAATTCGTGAGAAACATTCTTATGCAGTCTAGAACCTTCTATAACTCAAAGAGGTAGATATATTACTATTAGAGAACATTCTTGATGACTGTATCAAATTATACTGCGCCATTTCTGAAAAGCATTTTTTAGTAAACAAGTTCAAGGTTATTTTCAATGACGCATTACATTTTGCGTTGCAAAAAATTATATTCCAAACGTGTCGATTATAATGTAGAATCTTCCAGAACTTTGTTGCATCATATGATGCAATATAGGGCAATATTGTGCAAAGTCTTCTGAAATTTGGTAGAGGGGGTAAGCGTCTATAAAAGGAGGCCAGCTCTTCTCTTTCATCAGTTTGTGAGCAGATGTCAGATTGTGAAGAAGAAAAGCGACAAGAGCTGAAAAGTCGTTTAAACTTATTTCTGAAGAACATTCGAGAACTAAAACAAGCGATACAAGTGCGAACAGATTTACAAAATCTAACGAGAAAATTTAATACAGTGAATATTAAAGAGTGAACATGGATTTCTCCAAACTAAACAAAATCGCTGTCAACAACGATTTCCTACCAACCAAGAAGCTCAAGGACCTAGAACTCAATAAAAACTACGAAATCACAAACATCAAGAAAGCAACAACACAGTTTGGAGTGCGGTTCATAGTCACTGTGGAGAACAAATTTACCGTTTTTCTACCAGCGAGGATGGCCAATCTGCTTAATGAAGATGAAAATCTGCTGTTGGGAATGAAAAAATCATGTGAAGATGGTGATCTAGGCATGCGGTATTTGGGTGGATGTTACAATTCCATCGAATTTCTGAAGAAAAATACATAAAGTGTGCAGTTTTCAATTATCGCTCAGTGCCTGAAAGCCTTCAGTGAGATCAACATGTCTTATACACCTCGAAATCAAATGCTACATTCGACCACATACAATCTGAATTCATCATTCACAAAGCAAATTATCATCGGTGCTGAGTTTAAAAAAGACGGAAAGCTCGTCTCATCAGTGAAACTGCTAGCCAGTCATCCTCGTGCAAGTATAACCTTGAATCTTGAAGAGTGGAAATTATTCAAAAGTTACTTCAACCTCATTTCACTGTTCTTTGATGGCCAAGAGAAGCTGCAATGCATCGACTGTGGAAATTTCCGTATACACATGACTACATCTTTTGGAGATTATATAGTGGCTTTGGAGCAGAATCAAGAAACCGAAAAATATTATCCGTTTGTACTACGAGAAACAACGTTTGCTGTTCTCAGGGAAGTCAGTCTTTGTATCGACCGGTATCTTCTAGAACAGAGTCTTATGCCGTTTCAACGTACAAAGGATGTTATCATTGAAACCATCGCTGAAGGTGTTTGGCGCAATGTGAAATCACCTTGTATGCAAAGTGTAAAATCTTATATACAAAAAAATTATACAAGTTTAAAGAATAAGGCAATGAAAAAACTTATATTCACTAATCTTATGCGATTTGAAATTATTTTTCTGGAAATGATTACATTCTACAATCAAAATGTGTGTGAAGAAGTGATTGAGAAATTACCAGAACTCAGATGTGTGAATGGTACCTTTATACATTAAAATTTCTATGTATTTTATTAGTATGAGAATCTGAATAAATATATATGATTTGAACCAAATTCGCCTTTTCATTTACTAGATTAAGGGTAGGTAGATGTGTAAGTAAAAAGATATATATGTTTGAGAATAATCAAACTTTATTCAGAAAAACCTCAATATTAATACAAAGATACTTACAAACTAGACTTATCTATCCAACTATTGTGAGAGTCGTCGAAACCTAGCCATTTTACAAATAGCTTATTTCCCCGCTTTTTCAGTACTTTTTCCACAAGATAAATGTCTGGATGTCTAACTTTGCCAAGTTCTTGTTCATAAAAACTACCTGCAATAGCTTTACCTTGATAATCTTTAAGCATATACGTCACTGGCTCGGTATTCTTAACATGACTTATGGTCAATATTTCAGTTGTCCAATTCGGTGTGTAGCCTTTCTCAAAAACATGCTTAAACTTACTTATACGTACTGTATCTCCAACTTTAAATTTAGCTTTCCTGACTGCTTGTTTTACATTGAAATTTTTGTATACATTAAACAACAATTTTTTCTCATTTTGCTTATCAACATCTTTTGGTTTCATTCTAATAGTCTGATGTTTAGCATCGTTGTAAGACAAAATTAAATCTTTCAAAATATCTATCCACTTATAATTACCCTGCAAGCTAAATTGCATCCACATTTTATTTTTTAACGTACGATTAAATCGCTCGCAAATTGATGCTTTTAAATTACTAAATGTCGAGTACAAATTTATCTTATATCGCTTCATAAGATTTTCAAAATGCAAGTTGTAAAATTCTTTACCTCTATCAACATGTAAATTTTTTGGTACGCGTCCTTTATCAAGTACAGATTACATGGCTGCTGCTACATCTTCGCCCTTCTTCGATTTAACGGGAACAGCCCACGCAAATTTTGAAAATATGTCAATTGCAGTTAAGATGTACTTGAATCCTTTGTTTACTCTCTCATATGGTTGCATTTCAACCAGGTCAGCTTGCCAGGTCTCATCAATGCCACGGATATCGAAATGTCGACGTTGGTAATTTCTTCTAGCTGGCTTGTGCAGCTCCTTCACCAACTGCTGCTTCTCAATGTCCATTTTTGAGTGCGTTCAGTCTAGTGTCTACTTGACTAATGAGCTCTGAATTCCGATACACCAGTTTTTGAATTGATTCAACATCAATTTTCGCATTTTTAAAATGTTTATCTGTGGAATTTTCCAAACTTTCAATCATCATATTATTGTTGAGTACTTCAGTTCGCAAGGAAGCTATAACATCGTAGATAGTCTGAAGTTCACGCCGTATCATATTTTGCACCATATTCAGATTAACAGCATCATTCTGCTCTTCAGCATCGGCCACTTTACACAGCCTTTTATTATTAATATCATAATCTCCTTCAGATGTGACTTTGAAGCCAATTCCAGGAGGACCACGACTTGTACTCTCTGCTCGCTTGGAATGACGTCCGAATACATCGATGCTCATCTTGAAAATGATGAAAATCTTGGCAAAACACTCATTAATATATAATTCCAGCTTCTCGCAGCTCTTCAATAATTGATATAATTTCATTTGAGTGACTTGGATTTCCAGCTGCTTGAGATGCTAGCAGTAAGCGTAATCGATCTACCAATTCATTCGGGTCATCCCAGTAAATGTAGTCCATCAGACTGCCCTGTCTAGCAATCATGTGTTGCGGGATCATACCTTTACCTGATAATGATTTCCTGTTTTTACTCCGTCTCTCTTTATTTTTGGCTGCGGGAATCAATTTCTTTATAAAATTTTTATATTTAATGGTTTTATTGTCACGAATTTCGCCATCTTTTTTATAATTCTTTTTATACGCGTTTGTTGCAATGATAATTTGCTTATAATTTTCAAGATCACTGGGTGTGATAGAGGGCTCTTCGGGAGCTTTTTTGAATAAAAGCTCAAGCAAGCCTTTACTTTTGGGAAAATTCAAATTACCCACATGAATATAGTTCTGGCTGAAATTGATCGGAGAATCGCCAATCATTAATCTATCTCTCGTTAATTTTCTCACTCCATACACATTATCAAGTTCTCTACTTCTTTCACCCAACAATATGAGATACTTGTTTGCATCATCATCAATCCATGAAGATGTAGGTATTTCTGAGGCATTTTCCGCTTCACTACGAGCTGACAGCTCCAAGTTACTGGAATCTTCAGTCCCGTCTGCTTCATCAGTCTCGTTTGCATCATCATAAATTGATTTATATGACAAATCATCATCATAATCAATACTTTCTTCAACTTTACTCTTTGCCGCCTCGTTTTCTCTCTTTTTAATTGGCTCAACTTTTTTCATATTCTTGAGGCCACCAACAATTTTCTCTAGTGGATTAACAATGGGCTTAAAAGTGTCGCTTAATGTGCGCTCAACTGTTTCTTTGCCCAACTTTATTAACCTATGCTTTCGTCGAATTGATTCGCTAGCTCTAGCAATTTGACGCAAAATATCTTTTTGCTTTTGATAATTCTCCTCACGTGAAGACATGTTGATACATCAACGTCTAAGGTGCGACTGTTTCTATATTGATCACAACATATGTATATATTACTTTTCAAGATTTATAAAACAATCAAAACCTTTCCTATATCTACCTTGGTTAAGATTCCTATCCTTGTCAATTACAACGAATCCATACTTGTCTTGATTCCAGCAAGCTAAACACATATGCTTAAATTGCAAATAAGTCATGTCAGTATTCACATGATCGCCATAAATATGCTTTACATTCATTTCATCTTGTTTAAATAACACAAGAAAATTAACATTATCGCGTACAAGATGTTTAGGAATATGGGCATATGTCTGACTCAAATAAAAACAGTCGACATCCTTGTGTCTACCCATGGAAAAAAATGCTCTCATATTATCTTGTTTCTCACAAGCCACGTCATCGAATACAATGACTGAATTTGGTTTCGCTTCACTGGGCATTATAACCTCTTCATGCTCATTGAAAGGATAATACTCAACGTCATCTACAGATTGAAGGACTTTTTCCAAAAATTCATACTTTGGCTGTTTCAGGGATTTTGAGTAGATGTAAATATTTTCAAATCTGAGTCCATTTGGATGTATCAGTAGAGCCAGCAAAGCATTTGTCTTTCCACAGTTGGAAGGTCCACAAAATATTGCTCGTACACTGTTTGGAAGCAAATGCCCATGTCGTTTTTCCCTATTCTCGTTTTGAACAAGCGAATCAAAATTTTGGATAGGTAGTTTCACAGGTTGTGCTTTAAACTGCATCTTGACAAAGACTGACTGGAAAGCCTATAAATATCCTGGTTATATAGGTTGGCCCTTCAGTCTGAAAGTATCCCTTGCATAGATATGATCGTTCACAGAGGCAAACGAGTCAGTTGTAAACGAACCGTGAAGCAGGCAAGACGTGGGAGAGGTTTGCTCAACAGAATCATCAACAATTTACCATTTGAGTTGCACTTGCCGGGTTACCAGTACTGTGGACCAGGTACTAAACTAGCAAAACGATTAGCACGAGGTGATCCAGGAATCAATCCACTGGACGAAGCTTGCAAAGAGCACGATATAGTCTACTCACAAAATAGAGAAAATATAGAGGCCAGAAACTCAGCTGACAGTGTACTAGCTGAGAAGGCTTGGAAACGTGTCTTGGCTCAGGACGCAGGCATAGGTGAAAAGGCTGCTGCTTGGGGAATAACAAACGCAATGAAGATGAAGTCAAAATTGGGGATGGGTCTCAAGAATAAAAAACCTAGCACTACACTGAGAAAAATTGTCGCTGCAGCCAAAAAGTCCATGGTTTCAAGTAATAATGCGCAAACTGCCATTAAATCTGCACTCAGAGGCGCACGCGCAGCTGTCATGAAGGCTGGTGGAAGAAAAAATGTGAATAAACCTCGTATTCTACCTGTACCGACCAAAGTAGGAGGAATTTTACCCTTTCTCATACCCGTTTTTGCGGGTCTCAGTGCTGCCGGGGCGCTAGCTGGTGGAGCTGCAGGAATAGCTAAAGCTGTGAATGATGCAAATTCGGCAAAACAACAACTTTCAGAGAATAAACGGCATAATGAAGCGATGGAAGCCATTTCTTTAGGAAAAGGTCTTTACTTGAAGCCATATAGACAAGGATTAGGGCTTCATCTAAAGCCATATAAACAAGGAGCAGGACTTAAATGCAAGTCAAAAAACTAAAAGTGAAGCTACCTCATCGAGCCTTAACTGATGCAGATTTACTTAAATTTGCAAAATTTTTGAAGATTCCGTATTTTCGAGGTGTTTTTATGCGAAATGGATTACCAAAGGGTGGACCGCGTAAATATGAATGTGCTATTGTTAATCTTGATGATAAAAAAGGACCAGGAACACATTGGTGTGCTTATAAAAAGATTGATAATAAAATAATGTATTTCGATAGCTTCGGTAATCTTCGGCCACCTTTGGATCTCTTCAAGTATTTCGGTGTTGGTAGCATAAAGTATAATCACGAGAGATATCAAAATTACGATACGTTCGTGTGTGGACATTTATGTTTGCAATTTCTATGCAATCAATTAAATTCTAAAAGTACGGTTAATCTATATAAGTGCTGATATTTGCAATTTCAAGTCAGTTGAACGCTAGCTATCATCATGGATGATTCATTGACACTAACATTGTCGGGAACTTCTCCAATCCTGGAAGCTCACTATTTTCCACCGATTGAGTTGTCTCCTTATAAAAATTACGCACTTGGACTGGTTGAATTTCTAACTTTCAATTCGATACCCAATGTAGACATTGGCCAAAATAAATTTTACGTGGGTAATGAGATAATTGAAATACCTACAGGAAGTTATGAAATAAGTGACATCAAGCGCTATTTACAGAATGCTTTAGTAAAAAAGGGCATTAAAATTCACGTTAAACCAACCAACAATACTTTAAAAAGTGAAATTTATTGCAGTCACGATATAAATTTTGAGCCTAAAGATTCTATCGGCCATTTGCTGGGTTTCTCTCCGCGCAGACTAGAAGCTAAACAAGTTCATGAATCTGATCAACCAGTATCAATCATAAAAGTGAATTCTTTGAGTATTGAGTGCAGCATAACTACAGGTGCATACATTAGTGGCCAGAAAGTACATACTATTCATGAATTTTTTCCTGGAGTGCCACCTGGATATAAGATAGTGGAAGTACCAACTCATGTCATTTACCTGCCAGTCGCCGTGCAGACAATAGATCATATACAGCTCCGTATAGTTGATCAAGAAGGACATTTGGTTAATTTTCGTGGAGAAGTTATAACAATTAGACTACACATCAAGTCTCTCTAATAATGGGTATCGTTTTAAACAAAAAGATTGGCTTTGGCTATAATAAACCAGCACAATGTCCCAAGCTAATCAGTCGACAAAGAGCAGTCAAAGGGTTAACACCTCAAAGCGTCCTCTTCCTAAAAAGTCAAGGTCTGAAGCCCAAAAGAAGAAGAGAATAAAGAGATTCAAGATTTTTTGCACCTGCATCTGTAAATTTGTCTATCAACGTTTGATAATTTGTCATGGAGGGGGAAATTTTAAATATTCAAGCACCAATCATCTTTGATGAGTCAATTGCACACTGTGAAATTCATGCACATCAGCCTTATGCCTCATCAACCTTCAACAACAGTGATGAAATTCGGATTGCTGTTCAAAATCAGGACCACTGTCTCCTGCCAAGCAAAAGCTCACTTCATGTACATGGAAGAATTGTAAGAACTGATGGAGCACCAGTGACAAGCACAGTTTTAGTTTCTAATGCCATCTGTCATTTGTTTGAAGAAGCTAGATATGAAATCAATGCAATAGAAATTGATAGAAATAAAAATGTCGGCCTCACTAGTCTCATGAAAAATTATATATCTCTAAATCCTGGGCAATCACGTTACATACAGAATACTGGTTGGCTTGAAATAAATGATAATAATCAATCATTAACCATCGATACTGGCTACTTTGATGTAGCCATACCGCTCAACATGATATTTGGTTTTGCTGAAGATTATCACAAAATCATTGTCAATGCTAAGCATGAACTGATTTTAACAAGATCAAAAAGTGATGCCAGTGCCATCTTGCAAGCAGCCCCCATTGAGCAGTATAAAATTGAAATTAATAAAATAGAGTGGTTATTGCCTAGCGTTAGACTGTCAGATTCACGAAAATTTCAGTTGCTGAAATATATTGAAAAAGATCCATCTATTCCAATAAGTTTTCGAACTTGAGAACTGTATGAATATCCGCTACTTCCAACTACTTCAAACCATGTTTGGACAGTAAAAACCTCAACACAATTGGAAAAACCGAGATTTGTCATACTTGGATTTCAAACAAACAGAAAAAATAATACTGCTAGAAGTTCTGGCAACTTTGATCATTGCAATCTGACTAATGTCAAACTACTTTTGAATGATCAGTGTTATCCTTATAGTAATTTGAATCTTGATATTAATCGAAATCAGTACGCTCTTCTTTATAAAATGTATACAAACTTTCAAGCTAATTACTATGGTAAAGAACCGCAACCATTGCTATCGAGGGGAGAATTTATACAGTATGCACCTCTAGTAGTAATTGACTGTTCTAAACAAAATGAGTCACTGAAATACGGTCCAGTTGACGTTCGTTTGGAATTTCAAACTAGTGAAAATTTTCCCGCTCAAACGTCAGCATATTGCTTAATTTTGCATGATCGTATAGTTGAGTATAAGCCAATAAGTGGTGTGGTGAAAAAGTTGGTATAAAACTGCTGTAAGCACGAACAAATAGTTTAGTTGCATTCAAGATGCAGTACATTTTGGATATGCAGGGTTTCAAGTTACCAATCAATAAATTTGTCTTGAAAGAATTGTCTATATTACCAATCTATGATGAGACAGTCAAAAAGCCATATTCTTTTCTCTTTCAACCACCCTGCAAGTGGAACAACGTTCCACCAAAATATAAGTCTATAAACATTTGGGCAGAGCGGAAACATCATGGAATACTTTGGAATTCTGGTGATTTGCCCTATTCTCTAGTACCTGTAATACTCGAGAGCGTTTTAAAAGATGCAACAAAAATGTATGTGAATGGATTGGAAAAAAAGAATTGGCTGCAACAATTTGTGGAATTATCGTGTGAAATTGTTGATATGCTTGATTTGGAATGTCCCTCGCTACAGGGATTGCGTGAGATGTTTCCAATTAATGATATTAAATTTACTCATCATATGTATAAAAATTACTCTAATTGCGCAATTGAAAATGTACTTTTATTGAAAAACTGGATGTCTTTAGAACAGTTCTGTTAGATTAGTTTTTAATTTGTAGAGATAAGAAAATATTTTTCTACATATTTAATTTATAGTCTACTTATTTTTAAGTATAATGTACTGGCTTTTTTGGAAATAAATAAAAAAGCAAAAAATAAAAAGAAACGTGTGTTGTTTTTTCCGAGTTCCTTGCCCTTATAATAATAAGTGCGAATAGTAGATAAGCAAATGGTTAGGTCATTGAACATCGCTAGCATCGTCCTCGGCATTGAGAGATTACGTCTGCTGGATCAGGTTGCATCCGATAGCTACAGCAGTTTGAGAAAACGATTTTTTCAGGTTTCATTAAATAAAAAACACCAATTTAGATTCAATTAATTTTCTGTTCATTATTTGAAATAACTTGTATTTCACAAACAATTGTACAGTTTTTTTCGACTCCTTCTTCTAATTCACATATATACAATTTATACATATTATAAAGATGCTTCATTCCATTCACTGTAGACTATATCTGTTACATCAAAGGCTATATACAGTACATATAATTAGATCTCTCTCATCGATATATCTCTATCTCTCTCACTCATATATCCACATCACTTATCATGTTTTATCACCATGCTTATTTCTATACATATATACAATTTTCCGTAGCGTACAGTAACAATGTACATAGGTATATACAAATACTACATATACATATATATATATATACAAATACTACATATTACTCATTACTTTATACATTGGATGCATCGACTTCCATGGGTTCAGAGACTGTATGTTTATATCCCCATGGAAGAGTGTCGGTGGTACCAGGGAGTAGCATTCTTTTATCGTCATGCCAGCTGAGAGCAATCTTATCTTGGATGATTGAGTGAACCTCGTGTTTTCGGCTTCGGATTAGGTGTTGAGTTTTAATCAGATTTTGACAAGATGTGAGAGTCTGCTTATAATCATCGAATGTTATGGTTTTTAATGTTGATCCTTTGATACCCTTAGCCCTCTTTTTTTCATCTCCACCCAAAACCTTATATGCATACAATTTCGATCTCAAGCCCACAAATTCAGTCATTATTTCGCCGTTGCATTCATCCTTCATGAGACCTAATACTTTTTTATTTTTTAGAGGAATTCCGTAAACATTATCGGGAGGATAATCTGACGTGTCAAATTTATGAATATCCCGTTTAATGTAGTCGTAAAAGTTGGGAACAGTGAAATGATAGATGAGACTGTCTGTGTCTGTATATAGTAATTTTGCACAATTTCCAAAATTTGGTAGAATATAGTTATAATGAAAATCGTACGTGATTATTTTGGATATATCAAGAACCGTGAATCCAATATAGATGGGTTTATTGAAGAAAATTTTCGTTTTATTCATTTCAATGATTACCATATCCTCATCAAATATGGTACAACTGTGGAAATTTGGTTTAGAAATTAGAGCTTTTGCACCATATCTCCCCTCCCATTTTGTCACAAGCCTAACATCTTTGTGCTTCCTGACGTTTTCCATAGTCTTTCCAAAGACGGAATTGTTCATTAATTTATAGAAATTCTTTTCAAATTCGTTGTTCGCTCTTTTTCTATGTTCTGTATTTAAATCGATATAGTCTTTTAGCCATGCCTTTTGTTTGAATTTTAGCACACGATGAATTTTCGTTAGTTTCATGCCTAATTTCAAGTACATTTTTAGATTTCGGTAATGTAGTACATAATTTTTCTTTGGTAGCAAATTGGTTACTAACTTTGGAATCGTACATTTTGAACCAGGAGGCACAAAGTGTTCTGGGCATAATGGAAGGTCCTTGTGAAAATCGTGAAGCTCTTCTGGGTACTCTAGATCTACTTCAAGAATATAACCTTCAGGTGAATCATCAGGCACATTGAAAAAATTTGGATTATTCTCAAAATTTTCAAACCATTCAAAATCTTGATATGGCAAATGTTCACTCATAGCTTTACCATACTGATTGTTGACGTCAAAGTAAAAAATGTATGACTCGGGATCGAATGGATTAAAATCTTCTCCCATAAATCGATTGTTTGCTTTTGCAAACCTGTTTGAGCATTGTGAAACATCACCTCTGATTGCTTTCTGAATTAATAGTAACATTTCTACATCAGTTAGTAAATGTAGTTCAATTCCTGTGTATTTTAGCATTGCATCAAAAGAAAGTCCCGGTGCTGTGTAATAGTGCAAAGGGTCTAATTTATATGTTGCAAAACAAGTTTTTCTAAAGTTTTCGAAAATGTCTGCTAAAAGCAGTACATCGGTTTTGAGGTACAAATCTGAATACTGCCCTAAAGTTTGCAAATTAAAAGTTTCCCACACTTTACACGCATGTTGGTAATCTTCATCGGAAATGTGGCAATCGTTTAATTTTGAATAGAATGCCTCTTTTGGAGGTAGACTCTCTTCTTCCAATTTTTGCCAGCTGTCAATGTAATCATATGGGAATACACCTTTTCTCGTTAATAGATTGAATTCACTGTCATTTTTGTAAAATTTTCTCGTAATTGTTTTTTCACTGTCATTGAGATATGAGGCCAATTTCTCTAGACTACTTGGCATAAATCGGAAAGAATCGATAAATCTAAGTTTGACTTTAGTATCTGGAACATCTTTTGTAAATGAGATATATTTTTCCTTATTGATTGGCAGTAAAGAGACATGTCCCTCAAAACTTTTGGCTAACTCTTTGATAAAAAAGTGTGAGTCGTAGCCAGATAAATTATGGAAAACTACTGGAATTACATGAGAGTCTTTGTAATTGATGTTGCAGCTTCCGTGTGCTGGACCACGGTACTTACCTGTGAAGTGACAGTGGTCACGATGTTTCACATCATCTTTCTTAAATTCTTTTTCGCAAATGTGACATACTTTAGCATTTAGAAAATCTTGTTTTTGCTTTGTTGTTAATTTTTCCATTGGTACTGGATTTTGAAAACGGGAATTCACTTTAATTGCTAAATCTTTTAATTCGTTTATAAACCATTGAATACAGTCTTTATCCCGATAAACTTTAGGTTCTGAAGTTGAAACATCGAAACTGCACTTTGTATAATATGCAACACTTGTGGGGATATGCTTTTGATACGCCGCTTGATCTATTTGAGAATTTGTAACTGGTTCCAGCAAACATTCAATGTCTGCGTATACAGCAAATGGTACATTTTCCTTGTATCTATGATTTTTAAATTTTAATATGTTCCCACCTTCCTTCTCTGTTGGGAGTATGACTCTACAGTTATTTAAATTTTCACAATCAGCTCTGTGTTTTATTAGAGATTTTTCAAATTTGAAGTGACACAAGCACCTATCGCAGAACCATGTGCGGCACTTAGAATTTGTAAACTGTGATTTTATGAGACGAGATAGATTTTTTATCCACGCAAAGTGATACACTGGATTATTTTCGCTGACATCAAAATCAGTATTTTCAAGCATTAACAAGTGAATTGTGGGGCATTTCGATTTCTCATTACTTATATACAGAGGGACAATCTCATCTTTTTTCATATTTTCCTCATGTTCTACACCGTAAACATTGATGCGCAATTCATTTATTTTTTCGAATTTTTTTATATTTTCAAAAGTGATGGGAAAACTGATTCCATCATGTTTCAAAAGTGTATCAAAATACGGATAGGAAGTCAAGCGATCTGTGTTTTTATCAGCAGGGCAAAGGGCGGCCATTACCGACCAGAGAAAACAGTATTCGTCATTGTTCTCAACATTTACAACTGCTCTTTTGTCTCTAATAAATTTAGGCAAACTCATATACGTTGATGAGCCTACTGTAAAAGGTGCATACTTATTTATATTTACATTTAAATTTATTATTTCTTTTAATTTCCATCCAGATTTTGTTTGCTGGAAATCCTCTACTTTAATCAAAAGTTGCTCTCTGACTTTACTTTCAAACCATTCATTTATTTCAGTTGATTGTAAAATAAGTTCGTTTTTAGTATTAAAAAATTTAATCTCTTCAATTTCCTGGCCGTTTTCTATAGCACTGAATTTTGCAGCTAGGATAACATTTGTTTTTAAACCTGCAACGAAACTTTTCAAAGCGTTTTTTAATCTACAAGTTATCATTGTTTTTGAATCATTGAGAAAAGTATCTAAGTCTTTGTGGGTTAAATTTACAACCAAACCTGTTCTCACTCGACTCTTAAATGCAGACTCTAGATCCTGCCATCTGATCCTGTCTCCTTTCCTGTCCAAACCCTCGTTCACACCAGTTCCACTCTTCTGTAGCTTTGTGAATAATCTATTCTTGGATGTCAGTAGGCCAATAGTTGCTTGTAGTTTATTTTTTTTACCCAAAGATAAATTTTGGTTCCCCTGACGCAAAATTTTATTGAGCCTTCGAATATCCTGGGTGCACTGATGCTTCCAGTATAAGATCTCCGAAGCTGTTGAATTTTCATTCAAAATGTCATATGCATCATCGTAAATCTGGACAACCTTCTTACAGTCCAATGATTCCATTTTTGAATATTATTCTCATAGGATGGTTAGAGGACAACTGGAAAAAAATTCGCTATGAAGTGACTTTTATAGTCAAACAATTTCACAAATATTCCAACGGACGGCACTGTGTGTAAATTTTAAATAATAGGAAGAAGCACTAACCGATTTTCAACACCAGGTTTCTTATCTCCAGTTCACAAGTCGTATATGTCACTGAATGTATGTTAATAATAAGAATAAACTTTTAAAAAGTCGAAGAAAGTATATATTAAAGTGTACAAAACTGTACTGTTGTATGAAAACAGTTCAAAAAAAATATTTCAAATCACTATATCAATTTTCACTTCACTTTACTCTTTTTTATTCTTGTGTATTTCTCAAATGCTGGATGACAACTGAGAGGAATATATGCAAAGCTCGTCTTTTATAGATGCACATTTGCTATCCTTGTCTAGTAACATATTTCCCTCTTTGTCTTAATGTTCTAGAACGTTCTACATTATAATCGACACGTTTGGAATATAATTTTTGCAACGCAAAAATGTAATGCGTCATTAGAATAACCTTTAACTTGTTTACGAAAATTCTTTCCAGAAATTGCGTAGTATAATTTGAAGTATTGCATTATATGATGGAACAAAGTTCTAGAACGTTCTACATCATAATCGACACGTGTGGAATATAATTTTTTGCAACGCAAAATGTAATGCGTCATCAGAAAATAACAAATAACCTTGAAGATGTTTGCAGCAAATTTTTAACCTATGAATTAAATTATTTAGACAGAAAGCAATGAAATCATCCTCGATTTTTATAAAAACTGTATTTTACAGTTGCTTTAGTGGATGATGGAAAATTTTCAAATATTTATTTTGTATTTAGCTTATTTTTTTATAAATTTAAATCTTCAACATGTAATAGGCAAAACTGCCCTTTCCTAAATAAGAGATGAAAAAGATGCTGAAAAACGAGCATATATCTGTGAATAAAAAATGTATGTGACCTCATATCAAGTGTCGTTAAGGAGCGATAAGTGTCGGACAGTGCACTCTTAATATATATAAGTTAAAGCATGTGTGAAAAAGCTTGAAATAAAATGCACGCTGTATTATCTCTCTCTTGAGTCTCGAAATTCTTTGCAGTATCTTATTTCATGTAACACATAGAGAGGTTGACGGGACCTAGCATATGGCAAAAGAATGATTATCAAACGTTGTGGTTCGACTAAGAAAGCGAACTTTGCGAGCAGTAAACAGAACTGATCTCTAGAGAACGAAAGCAGAGTCTAATGAAATGTATGCAGCTTGCGACTGTCGATTCATGAATGCTTCTGAAATCAAAACGTCTAAACAAGTCTGGACGTTATCTCTCTAGTCCTCGCTCGCTACTCGATACCAGAATAAAGCGATAAGGATCCCGAACATATGACCTACCATAAGGAATCCTTCAGACACTTTTTTTACCTATATTATTATTCAATTGACTCAAAATATTTTGTTATTTATAATTTTTTTTATCTTCCTTTTTATCCTTGAGTTCTAGAACGTTCAACATTATAATCGACACGTTTGGAATATATTTTTTTTTCCAACGCAAAATGTAATGCATCATTGAAAATAACCTTGAACTTGTTTACTAAAAAATGCTTTTCAGAAATGGCGCAGTATAATTTGATACAGTCATCAAGAATGTTCTCTAATAGTAATATATCTACCTCTTTGAGTTATAGAAGGTTCTAGACTGCATAAGAATGTTTCTCACGAATTATTTGCGCACTGAATAAAAGACAGGAATTTTTAGTTGAATATGTTATCTATAAGGAAGCAATAAATCAAATTTATAGACAAAACAGAATGTTATGCATAGCCCTCAGTATCAAATTTCATCTATACACCTGCACCTTTTGGCGCATTAAATAAATATGTTATCTCTAAGGAAGCAATAAATCATCCTTGTTTTTCTTGCAATAACTATATGACACAGTAGAAATTGCCTTGACAAAGCAAAATGTAACCTTGAAAGGATTTACGCGACATTCTTCAGATAAGAAATAACCTTGAACCTGTTGTTACTTGAATTTAGCTGGCACAATTGCACAATATTATCTGTGAAGTCATCAGGGACCCATCGAGAATGTTCTAGAAGCTTAGCACGGACATGAACCACTACAGGTTAGAAGCTTCTCGATGTCGGTAAGGTAGGAATCTTGAGTTAGAAACCCCCTTACTTATCTACTCAGCAACTAGGTTTCGGCAATTAAAACTCTGTAGTAAACCTCAAGTAGTGAAACTCTAGCAGTCTGTAATAAAACTCTGCCTAGTAAAGGGGACAGAGGAGGGCCCGTGATACTATAGAACCCCGGGCCCCGGAACGGCTCACGCCAGCCCTGAACACTGTGCAGTTTGATGTACCACAATCGTGCACTGCGCAGCTTTATGCTTCACAAATCTCTACTGCGCATCTCTATGTACTCCAGGACTCTATCCCCTCCTCCCTAGAATGATGCCACTCCTCTTTGTCACTCTTTTGTATTCCCACTCTTTGACCATGAAATTTCTAGACTAGGGATTTGTAATATATTTTTTATATGCTGATATTAGAAAGTATTTTCAAGAAAATATACAAAACACCTCAACTACAAAATACAATTCTTACATTTATTTCAAATAATATTTCAAAATACTCAAATGTATTTTGTAGCTGTATTTGAACTACATCAGCTGAGTTGTATTTTTCATGTGATGTATTTCAACTACATGGTGCTGAAATATACATGTATTTCAGCACTGTATGTAGTTGAGGTATTTTGTGCCCAGCTCTGCGATTGAACGGCACTCAAACGGCACTGCCCAGTGCCGTTTCAGTGCTGCTCGTTTAAAGCTACTCAGATTACATTTTTAAATGCCTGCAGAAGTTCCCTTTATACCTGCGAATAGGCTACCAAGTAAACCAGATAAAAGGGATTAAAAATTGTAAAATTTTGAAATTACCTCTGCGAAAGTTAGAAATTCAGAATCTACGGGTTTCGATAATTGCAGATATCTAACTCTTTTTTTTAGAAGTTTAAAATTGGAATTAATATAATGTATTTCGTAAATGGAATGAGATACGCCAAAACAGACAACATTTTCGAATTCAATAATGTGAAGAAAATTTTAAAAAGGGATTCGGGTTGGTTGCGGCCAATTACTGTAAATCACTCTGCCCGACTCGTACGTGACGAATACAATATGACCATTATATGACCGTCTCATCACTCTGAGTGCCGTTTAGATGCCGAAATCCGCACAAACAGTCACTGAAACGGCACTGGCGGCCCAGTGCCGTTCACCAGTGCCGTTTCTTCGGCAGGATAACGTCTGGTGAAGGCGACTTGAAGCGCACCGATAATCGCTGGAGTAGCATATGCTACATACATACGCTACGATGCGCTTGAAGTCGCCTTTAGCGGACGTAAATGACAGGTATTGTACTTTTAAAAATCTTTAACGCTGCAGAAAAAACTATTGTAATTACAACAATTTAAATATTCATCTTGCTGTTTTTATTGCGTTTTTGCAAGTTACTGAAGGGATACTATCTGGATGCTATAAAGATACGCTGTAGCGTATCTGTTCCGTTCAATCGGTCTGCTAGGGGTTTTAAAAATCATACAGTACTCGCCGAGGCGGAGACAATTTCTTTTGAAACTTTTTCAATTGGACTATTGGTTTAATTTTTACAAAATTGGAAATAAATACAAACTTTTCTTGTCTGTACACGGAAAAAATTTATCCGTAAAAAAGTCACGAACTAGTAGCTAGGTCTCGGATATGAGAAAAATTCATCGGATATTTATGTATTTTCGTAAATAACCTGCGAACTTTGAGAAAGATTGACGAACTCGATGTGAACATTCTAAAACGGTTCATCACTTTTTTTTTTATGTGAATAATTACAAAAATATTACGAGTGATTGGGAAAAGATTCTCAGAGCACTCACGAGCTTGCCCGACAAATCTGGGAACTCGAAACTAAGTTCGCCTGTACGTGGCCCACACACACACTCTCCCAAACGCGCGGTGCGTGTGTGCACTCGTATGTGTGCCTCGAGCTCGTCGGATGAGTGGCTAGAAATTTTATAATACCTATTTTGTTTGGCCTTGGTGGCTGCGCGTGTTTACGCACTCCTGGTTTATGTTTAGAAACTTGTGAGTCAGCAGTCTTTGAAGGTTCGAATCTTCTGAGTTGCGAATTTATAAATTAATATAAAATTAAATCGCACAAATAAAATTTTTCCTCTTTATATTTCAGTCTGAAATTTTCAGGAACTATTCGTAGGAAATTCGAACTGTTCGTAAGAAACTTCGAAATTTATCCATATATTTCTCATAGAAATAAGGATGTAATGTTTAATTTTTTTATGTCGTATCCGAGACCTAGCTACAAGTTCGTGACTTCTTCACGGATAAATTTTTTCCGTGTATGTAGGAGTTAGTAATATCATCGAATCGTGACAGCGGGGGGCTTGGAACACAAAAAAAACTGAGGGTGCAGTAATGTTGCGGCTCAAGTAAAACTTGGGATCATTTAGAGCTTAGGCTCTAAAGGAACTCTTATTAAGAGTTCCTTTTCAGTTCGTTGATATCCGATAGATAGCCATCAGCGGGTGCCGACCTTTTCAACTGCGCATGTGCCGAAAAGCGCGGGCCTATTTGAAATCAATAAATACTATGAATAGTCATACAGATAAATATTAACAAATGTTTTTTATTCTTCTTTAAAACAAATTAAATTGAATTATAGAAATACCTAGCTTCTTGAAAAAATGTAATATTAACCTAATATTGCAAGTGTATATTATATTATTTTAAATAGTCCCGCGCTTCTTGTGCATGCACAGTGGAAAACTTCGGATTTTAAACATAACCTTCAAAACTGTCACATTTCATGTGCGATACCTTCCTTTCAAGAATGACTAATGTCTATGATTTTAGTTTCTTCATTAAATTTTTCCCAGTGCAATATTATTTAATTCGAATTATAAAGCAAAATGTGCATCATTAATTTGGACAATCTTTAAAGTGAGTCAAGGCAGAAGTGACAAAAAGGCTGTATTAGAACTATTTGAATCCACACTTTGGGTTCATTTAGAAACCATTTATCATTTTGGGTTCCTTTTCAGTAAGAGAGGTTCGTTTTTGTTGCAGCTCCTTTGCAACCAAAAATGGGTTCTAATAGAAACCCCAGTTTTTTTCTGTGTAAGCTACAGGTTTGAAACCTCGGCCAAACCCCCATACACAGGCGCACCCAGGCCACGGAGTAATAATAAGGAGACCGATCATGCTATACAAAGCCCCTCGAGTTTTGACTGCGGTAAGTGTACATTTATTGCCGAGCTCAGACGTTTCTAATCAGCACATTATGGCCATTTGGTCATGCGCACTGTGATCTGTTATCTCCTTTTCTCCCGCGAGAAGTGTGTGAGTGAGCGCCGTGTTTAATGACAACTGAAAACTAAGGTTACGTTCCCGTAAATATTATTAATATTTAACTGAACCCTTTTAAAATTAGAAGTTAAATTATTTTCATTTTAAGTCGTTATAAATTAATAATTGTTCAATTGTTATTTATACACTAAAATTTATTTGAAATGTTTTTAAATATTCTCTTAAAAATTTTGTTAAATGAAAAATAACTTTAAATTCTCCTAGTAATCTGAAATAAAATTTGTTATTATCGCCAACGGCCATACCACGCTGAAAAACCCAGTTCTCGTCAGATCACTGAAGTTAAGCAGCGTTGGACGCGGTTAGTACTTGGATGGGTGACCATTCAAGAATACTGACATGAGTGCTGTTGGCACATCGTGGGTGTGGTGAGCCCACACTTGTAGTTATTTACTACAAGTTATCAACCTAGAAACACTACCCGAATCGGGTAATGTCACGCCTACCCTGAAAGGGAAATGGTTTAATGGTATATATATATATGAAACTTTTGAAAATGCTTAAAAAGCTCCTAAATTAGTTGTTCCAAATCTTGGAAAATGTACACCAAAGTGACTTTGGTTTACATTTTTTGAAATCTTTTAGTTTTCAATTATTTCTTAATCTTTTCGAAACTTTGAAATATCTCCTCAACTTACTCGGATTTTTTCTACATGAATAATTGTTCAACTTATTTTGCCATAAGTTGCAAAACATTGATTTAACCTCAGTTGGTGAAGAAATGGGATGTAGTGATGTTGAGTGAAACCTGGGTAGTTGAGAAGGATTGGAAGAGAATGAAGAGGAAGTTACCCAGGGGATATATGTGGCAGATGCAAGAGGCAAAGAAGGAGAAGGTAAAGGGATGAAAGAAAGGGGGTGTGGTGTCAGGAGTGCGGAATAAATTGGTAGGAGAAGAGAGAATAGAAATGGGATTTGAGAAAACGGGTGGAGTAATGACGAGAATGGTGAAGATAGGAAGAAGAAAGGTGGGGATAGTTTGCGTTTACTGGAGAAGGGGAGAAGAAGAAGGTTGGAGTGTGATTAGGAAATGGGTGGCGAAAAAGGATGACGAATTGGTGTTGATAGGAGGTGACCTGAATGCTTGGACGGGGGACCAGGGAGGGGAAATATGGGATGAAGAGAGTGAGACTTTCTGGAGAAAATCGATACACAAACAGGTGGACCAGGAGGGTAGGACTCTGTTGGAAATTCTGGGAGAAACAGGATGGTTCATTTGTAATGGGAACTCGGAAGGGGATGAGGAAGGTGAGATAAAGTTTGCAGGGAAAGGCGAAACAGTAATAGACTACATTCTAGCCGAGGAAAGGATAAGGAGGCTGTTGGAAAGAATGGAAGTAGGGAACGAAATAGGGTCAGAACACTTCCCGGTCATTGCAACGTTGAAATGTGGGAATTGGAGAAAAGAAAGAAGGAAGAAGGAGCGGGCGACAGGGAAGAAAGCAAAGATAGGCAAATGGGGAGTAGATAAGTTAAGAGAATATACAGAAAGAATGGAAGAAGAGAATGTGATGATTGAAGACGGGAGAGGTGTGGATGAGATGTTGTGTGAGATGAGGGGAAGGGTAGAGAAGATAGTGGAAGAAATTAGGCCAAATGAGGAAGAAAGGCGGGAGAAAAGAGGATAGTGGGACGTGGAATGTATAGAGAGTAAAGAGCGTATGAAGTTATCGTTAAGGAATTGGAGAAGAGGAGAGATAGACAGAAAGGAGCATAATAAAAGAAGAAGGGAACACGAAAAATTACTGGATGTAAAACGACAAGAGGAGAAGGCGAGGTATATGGAGTAGGTAGAGAAAGCAATAAAGGAAGGAAGAGAATGGGAGTTGATTAATAGAGAAAGGAGTGGATGGAAAGGAATCAATGAAGAGATAAGTATGGATGAATGGACGGTATATTTCAAGAAATTGCTAGGAGGGGTGGATAGCAATGTGAGGGGGGAAGGTTGAAAGATCAAGGAGAGAGAAATGGGAGGTGGAAATGAGTTTACTAGAGAGGAGGTGAATCAAGCAATTGATAAGTTAAAAAGAAACAAGGCGACGGGAGAGGATGAGATGGAGAATGAAGCGTTGAAATTTGGCGGAAGAAGGGTTAAAGAAGAGATTTGGGAAGTATGTAATAGAGTATGGAGAGGGGAAGGATGGCCGAAGCAGTGGAGAACAGGATTGGTACTTCCTTTATTAAAGAAAGGAGGGGGTAGAAAAGTGGAAGATTATAGAGGAATCACTCACATGCCAGTAACGTATAAAATATACCTGGAGGTGCTTAGAAAGAGATTAGAAGAACAGGTAGAAGAGAAAGGAAGTATTCCACACAATCAAACGGGATTCAGGAAGGGGATGGGGACAGTGGATAACATTTTCGTGCTGAACTATCTAGTCAACAGGAATCTGGGACAGAAAGAAGGAAAAGTGGTAGCACTCTTCGTAGATTTTAAGGCAGCTTTTGACTCGATGAATAGGAAACTTTTGTGGAAGGCAATGAAAGAAAGGGAGGTGGACGAAGAGCTGATTGGAAGGATAAAAGAGGTCTTTACGGAGACGAGGACAAGGGTGAAGATCGGGAAACAGAAAGGAGAGGAGTTCTGGACAGGGAGGAGTCTCAGGCAAGGGTGTCCGCTAAGTCCGTTGTTGTTTAGTATATTGTTAGCAGACCTATAAGCGAAAATGGAAAGGAAAGGTTAAGGGGGTATAGTTATAGGAAATAAGAGAATATACTTGTTAGCGTACGCGGACGATGTGGTGCTCCTGGCAGAAAATGAAAGTGGAATGAACTTGCTAATAAAAGGATTAGAAGAGTATGTGAGAGAGAAAGACCTGACAATTAATCTGACGAAGACAAAGATAGTATGCTTCAGGAAGAGAAAGAATGAAGTAAAGTATGGATGGAAGATAAATGGGGAAATGGTAGAGGAGTTTCGTTATTTAGGATTCTGGTTCGAAGCGGGAGGTGGAAATGATCTGCAAGTGAAAAAAAGGATAGAAAGTGCAAGTAAGGTGATGGGTCAAGTGTGGGGGATTGGAAAAAGAAGATTCAAAGAGGACTGGAAGATGAGAGTATTGCTGTTTGATTCACTAGTATGGTCTGTGATGTGTTATGGAGTGGATATTTGGGTGTGGAAGGAGTACAAAAAAGTAGAAAACATGCAAGAGAGATTTCTGAGATGTGTTATGGGAGTGAGCTGGAACTGCCCAGCATATATATTGAGAGAAGAAACAGGGAGAGAGAAATTGGTGATAAGGCAGAGGAAAAGGGTCTGGAATTTTGAAGAGAAACTTAAGAGTGATAAGGGTAGCAAAGTTGCTCAAGTATGCCTGCAGGAAATATTAAATAGAGAGAGGAGAGGAAACACGGGACATTCAAGATGGGAGGAGGAGAGATGGCAAGTTAGAAGGGAATGGACAATGTGTGACGAGGGGAGGGAGTGGCAGGAAGTAGAAGGAGAAATTATCAAGGAGCAGGAAGAAAATAGGTGGGAAAAGATTATGGGGTCAAAATACAATAAATGGTATAAATAGTTCAAGATGGAAGAGGTCCCAGAATATTTAGGAAAGTTAAAAAAGGAGTGCAGGTGGTCCAGGCTGGTACGTTTCAGAATGGGAGAAGGAATGAATGAGTGTAAATATTGGATGAGTGAAGAAATGAAAATGTGCAGAGTATGTGGTTATGAAAGGGAATCATGGGAGCACGTGTTGGAGAGATGTACAGGAGAAGAGGAAGGGGGAAAGAGCGTGGTAGATAGAGTTAGATGGATACTGAGCGGTTGTGGACAAGGGGAAAAGTGGATGAAGAGTCTAGAAGAGAATAGGGAAGAGAGAATGCAAGGGGTTGGAAAACCCCAAAATCGAGACCCAAAATTGATACAAAGAAATATGTAAGGAAAATTAGTATTGCGTAACTTACAAAAGCTTGAAGAGAAATGGTAAGAGGAAATGGAAGCCCTGGATGGTCTCGCGCAATTGTAAGATAATATGTAAGAGTTAGTAAATAATAAGAAAGCGAAGCGATTGAAGGTTAAGTTAGGTTAAGTTAGGCATAAGGCATAGTAGTTAAGTGAAATTGTAAAAGATGTAAAGGGAACGGCGCCCTCAAACCCGTAAAAGGGAGAGTAATAAAATACAAATATAACCTCAATTTTCTGCCGTTGTCATCACGGAGTGGTTGTCATGGACTGGCGCTCACTCGCATACTTCTCGCGGGAGAAAAGGAGATAGCAGATCATAGTGCGCATGACCAAATGGCCATAATGTGCTGATTAGAAACGTCTTAGCTCGGCAATAAATTTACAGTTACCGCAGTCAAAACAAATGGACGGAGATCGGTCTCCTTATGATTACTCCGTGACACAGGCAACATCCTTCTCAATAGAATTCTCAATTCGATGTTGTGTTACTAACACTCGTACACACAGACGTGAAAATTTTGTATTTGTTTCGAATGTTGTACAAATTAAACCCAATTGACAAAATTTCAAAAGAAATTGTCTTCGTCTCGGCGAGTACTATATGATTAAAAATAAGAAATTGTGAAATGATAAAAAATAACTGTAGAAATGGTTTTTCATTTAAAAAAAAAATAAATTATTAGCAGTTCGAACTCGAAAGTTCATTGCCGCACTACCCGATTCGGGTAGTGTTTCTAGGTGGATATTTACTACCAATGTGGACCCACCGCACCCACAACGGGCCAACAGCACGCAGTATTCCTGAACGGTCACCCATCCAAGTACTAAGCGCGCCCAACAATGCTTAACTTCAGTGATCTTACGAGAACTGGTGTTTTCAGCGTCGTATCGCCGTTGGCGGTTTTTCATTAAAACGCTATTTTATTGTTTTTCTCGAAAAATATCAATTAAATCAACATATATCCGTAGTAAAATTTGTGCATATCACTCTTCTTCAAATGATTATGAAAAAATATTTTCGAAACTTTTATAACTTTCAGAGATATGAAATTTTTTATTTAAACACAGAAAATGTCAAATAACAACAAAACGACCGGGAATTTGCTATGTGCACCCGATATATTCGGAATAAGGAGAACATTCTGCACAAGAATCAATCATCAAATCATACGGACCTAAAATGCACACAAACTCTCCTCTTCGGATCCCAGACTAGGCATGCTTTATGCGTTTTATCCGCGTCTTTTTAGTTCTGAAAGTAGCCGTTTATACACAGTGTCGGCCTTTGGAGTGGGCGAAACGGGCGGTTGCTCAAGGCGCTGCATCTGGGGTGGCCGGGTGCCGCAATTCGGATTAAGCCTATTCATTTCCGACACAATAATCCAAAATGACCTGACTATAGAACTTTGTCCAACGAGAGACAATACATTTATGACAAGATTTTTATTACCTTCGATTTACACAAACCCAGTCCTTGTAGGTGTAGACTCAGACATAATAAACACGGGAAAAAATAAGTTTTATTATAATGTTTACGGAACTAATTCAAGAGTAGCGGATATGGAAGACAGTTTAGTGGAAGTCAGAAAGGTCTGGTTATACGATGTGATGAACTATTTTTACTAGCTGTATTGATCGTTTCAATAGTATTTGAAATCCGATGCGATATAACATACACTGGCACGCAGGTTATGAGCTCTATATCAGAGTTCCGCAAAATGTAAATTGGAGTGGATGGAAAATTTATTAGAGCAATTTAATAACGAAAAAAATTATTTTTGATATTATTATTACACTTCATTTATTACAAACTAATTGTCACTTATACATATAATCGGATGCTTGACGATTTAAAAAATCTTAATTAATCGCTGAGGATTCGGACACTACAAACACTACCTAACCATGAATAACTCACGCCACGCCACGCCGCGTGCGCCGCAGAGTCTAACCAACTAAGCTATCAAAGGCTTAGACTTTCGTGTGGAAATCTTGGCTTAGCGTTATAGTCAGGGGATAAACATGTGTCTCAACTTATAAGTTAAGTATTTTGCACCAATAAGTTTTTCTACGGAAAAATGTATATTTTTGAAAACACTCAAATTACGGTGCAAAACATCGAAACTTGTTATAACTCCTCGAAACGAACAATTTTGTTTTTTGACTTCAATTTTGTCTTTGGACCTAGCATATTTTTTGAAAAAAATTATATTTTCAGAGAAACGGTTCCCATTTTTTCATTTTTCAACTTTTTCATATTTTTTCTTGTTGATTTCGAAACAATGAGAAATTCCCTATATCAGAGTTAAAAAGAAAAGTTTAATTATCGTCATTAGGTTGAAGAAAGCGGATTGAAAAAGTAGAATATAGGAATATACCAAGTTTCATGCTTTCTTAACAAGATCCTAAATTAGAAGTGCAGCCGCTATTAGGATGTTAGAACTTTACATTTTGAAAATTATTTTTTTTTTTGTAAAGTATGAAGTTTCTTATTATCTTTCTGTTATTTTTAGTCGAAATAAATAAGAAAGGATTATAAGGATTAGAAGGAATATATTTTTTACTTACATTTTACATTAAAAATTTAATTTCGATATGGGTGAAGTTAAATAAACTGTTGACTATAAAACACAGCGGTATGATTTAGTTCATTATTTCCTAACTTGCATTGATTGCATCCAATTTTCGAGTATAAATTGTTGACTATTTAGGGGAGACCACCAAATGTGAATTTAAGTTTCAGTTCATAATTTTTTGAATAAATTAATTTTCGAAAGCAATAATTTACGCTTTTCGCGGTTTCAGAGAAAATTGAATTTCCAATATTCTACACACGCCATATGCAGTTTGACGAAAAACAGTTCCCATCGGCCGGTAGTTCAGGCTGTCGCGCCGGAAGGTTGCGTGTTCGATTCTCAATGCCTCCACTTTTTTTTTAATTTTTAATTTATTAAAATGTTTATAAATATAATTTCCTTCAATAATTTTCACAAATTCTGCAAATAATAATTTGGCTCCTGCGATACTACTGGAGAATAATTCTGACTGATTGGGAATTGATGCTCCGGATGCAAAAATGAGATATAGTAAAAAGTATATTTGTGATCGATGTCTTCATTATTTTTCAAGCGAAGAAAAGTTGTGTGAACACAATGATAACTGTAAAAAGATGAATCATTGTAAAATTAAATTACCGAAACCTGAGAAAAATATCATTGAGTTCACCAACTATAGAAATAAGGAAATGTACCGTTTGTTGTGTATGCCTATTGCGAGTGTCTGTTGCTTCCCGTTGAAGATTCTCAGGAGAACATAAGTAACACTGAGATCTTTCAAAAGCATCAGATACTCAGCATAGGCTATTACATAAAATATAGTTATGATGACGCACTTTCCGACTATAAGGCATGTCCGGAAGATGAAGCTGATCCTGTCAAATGGTTTGCAAACGAATTGCAACAATTGGCAGGAGATGCTGAAACAGTATTCATGTGCCCCATACCTATGGAGAACTTGACTACTGAGCAGAAGGCTGCCTTTAGGGTTGCTACTACCTGTCACAGTTGTGAGCAGAGTATAGCACCTGGCCAAAGGAAAGTGCGTGACCATTCACATTTAACCGGCAAATACCGAGGGCCTGCTCATGAAGATTGTAATCTAAATTACAAAGATTCTCTAACCATACCCGTTGTCTTCCATAATTTGAGTGGGTATGATGCTCATTTCATTATTCGCGAAGTAGCCACTGAGTTTGAAGGTCGAATTGATCTACTCCCTCTAAATAAAGAGAGGTATATTAGCTTCACGAAAAATGTTAGAGAGAGTGAGATAAAATTCAGCTTTATTGATTCATTCCGCTTTATGGCTTCTTCGCTAGATAAATTAGCATCATACCTCGACGAATACAAAATAGTAGGTAGAGTCTTTTCAAATTTAAGTGCTGAAAAAATCGAATTGCTAACGCGGAAAGGAGTTTTTCCTTATGAGTACTTTGACTATAGGATTCTATAGCACATTAAATGACTCTACAATTGCCGATGAAGATTCTAAGCATGCGCAACGGGTATGGTCTGAATTTAATTGCAAAAATCTTGGCGATTATGTGTATCTATACATGAAAACGGATGTGTTACTACTTGCAGATATCTTTGAAAGCTTCCGTGATCAGTGTCTGAAAGCATATAGCCTTGATCCAGCACACTATTATACAACTCCTGGTTTGACCTGGGATGCCATGTTAAAATATACTAGAGTAAAGCTTGAACTCCTCA
>CAKNYM010052832.1:270950-303764 GCA_932195095.1 Andricus curvator
ATGTGCTTTCGTTTCGGTAGGAGGGTAGTTAGGAGTTTCTCCTGCTTTGACCCTGGTGGTTTCGAGTGTTCAGGGCAGAAAGGTAAATCACTGTGATTATCATGAAGTTCTTCGGGGTAATCCAAATCTACTTCAAGCATATAGCCAACAGGGGCATCATCGGGAACATTAAAGTTGAAGCTATTGTCAACATTTGATACCCACTCGAAACCACTAAATGGAAGCGCTTGTGCAATTGCCCAACCATAGAGGTTGTTGGCGTCAAAATATACTATATAGCTGATCTCCTCATTGTAGAGTCATTTAATGTGCTATAGAATCTTTCTTTAGGTGGTAGTTGCGTTTCTTTGAGCTTTTCTTTGAGCACTTAAATTTGAAAAGACTCTACCTACTATTTTGTATTCGTCGAGATATGATGCTAATTTATCTAGCGAAGAAGCCATAAAGCGGAATGAATCAATAAAGCGGAATTTTATCTAACTCTCTCTAACATTTTTCGGGAAGCTAATATACCTCTCTTTATTTAGAGGGAGTAGAACAATTCGACCTTCAAACTCAGTGGCTACTTCGCGAATAATGAAATGAGCATCATACCCACTCAAATTATGGAAGACAACGGGTATGGTTCGAGAATCTTTGTAATTTAGATTACAATCTTCATGAGCAGGCCCTCGGTATTTGCCGGTTAAATGTGAATAGTCACGCACTTTCTTTTGGCCAGGTGCTATACTCTGCTCACAAATGTGACAGGTAGTAGTGGGATATTCTTTAAAGTTACAGGAAAGTCTATACCAGTAAAGTCTAACCTATCTCCATGCATATTATACTTAGAAACGCGAAGGGCATTCTCTAAATCTGGATATAATGCTGATAGAACAGCCCATTTAAAACATTGATTATCATTCTTATTTTCTACATTTATACATGCGTGGTTTATCTTAATTGGATAAGGTAGGGGTATAAATGAACTAGCCCGCAAAGGATTATATTTATTTACATTGATTTCCAGGTGTATGATTGAATGCAATTTTCAATCGGAATCAGTTTCCTGGAATTCTTTAACTTTTTGCAGGATTGGTTGTTTCATATATTCATTGAACCAATCGCCTAATAATGTCGTCGGGAATATGTCATTCGTTTCGGCCAGAAATGTTTTCACGTGTACAGACAGATCATCCTTTGTTACATGTCTATATTTAGCTACTAGCACACCGTAAACTTTGACAGGTCCATACTTGTTTAATACACATCGCATTCGTTCTTGAAATAATAGAGAGGCATCGTTTAAAAAATTACTTATATCTATATGTACAAGGTTTGTTATTACATGAGTTTGTAGTCGACATTGGAATGCTTTCTCGGAATCAGCCCACTGAAGTCGGTTGGTGATGTCGTCTTCTTCATCTGCTGATGCATCTATAGAACCACCGCTTCTCAAATGTTGTTGGAAAATGGCGCCCAGACTGATGATTCGATTAATGATGTGAAGGCATCTCTGCTTCTCAGATGTCCAGAAATGATGCTTCAGTATAGATTTTAATGTATCTATATTGGCATTGCATTGTCTTACCATGCGATGAATGTATTCATTCTTGGAGTCGCCATCTGGTAAATCAGGGAGTATCGCTACTGCTTCTTCTGTCCTGACGAGGAGTAACTCACATTCATCCAGGGAGATGGTTCGACTCTGCTTTTCGGGCCTCTGCTGCTGCTGCTCACACTTCTTGCGCTTTTCAGGCATTTTGGAAGCTGGTCGCTGCTGCTGCTTCTCTCCAGACACTTTGGAAGCTGGTCTCTGCTGCTGCTGCTGCTGCTGCTGCTGCTGCTTATTACCATCAGCCAGGTCGTCTGGTTGCTGAATGAAGGAATCGCTCCATAGACGCGCTTTTATAGCCCGAAATCCACACTCTGCGCAAGCGCGACATTTAAATAGGGGATTCCCTACCTTACCGACACATAGTAAAACGATGTCATAAAAAATTACCGACTCACCTTTTTACCGACCCATGGTACTAAACTGTCTTATCGTTCAATGGTAACTTAGCACAGAACAGGGTCTTATAATGTTAATTTAGCAGGAATATCCATTACCAACCTTACTATTTTACCGACTTAGCACGGAACAGAACCTTAAGAAGGAATATCCATTACCAACCTCACTATTTTACCGACTTAGCACGGAACAGAACCTTATAATGTTAACTTAGCAGGAATCTCCATGACCAACCTCACTGTTTTACCTACTTAGCATGGAACAGAACCTAAAAATTATCAACCCCTCTGTTTTACTAACCGATGGCACAATGCTATAGCAGCAGGAATCTGCATTACCGACCTTACTGTTTTACCGACTGTCGGTAACTTAGCACGGAACAGAACCCTCCCTTTGTTGGTGGCGCCACCTGTTGGTGTCGGTAACTTGTGACGGTGGCGCCATCTGTTGGGAAATGAAGCAGCACCCGCCAAGCCCTACTACTTTTGTAGGTTCAAAATTCAACGATTTTGTTTAAAACGTCATATTTTTGTTTGAAAATTGATATTTTTGGGTGGAAAAGTTGTTTATTGAAATTTCAGTTGTCTTTTAAGAAGTGTGTTCATTCAATTATTCAATAATTCAACTATTTGGTTAAAAAATCATCTTTCTTGGTAGAAAATTCATCCTATGTGGTTGAAAATTCAAGTACTTTGTTAAAACTGCAATATATTTCGACTTGAAATCTTAGGCGTTTCATATTGAATTAAATATGTACCTATACATTAATTTTATTTGAAAAAATGTATTTCCTTATTATTTCCATATTTTTGTGAGCATTTCCCCTGGCGGACCGGCCGAACGCAAGCATTACGCTACAGCGTAATGCTAAAGTAATGTTAAAGTAATATCGCATTATAATTAATAAAAGAAACAAAATAAATGTCTAAACTGTTGCAATTATAATTATACGTTAAAATTCACGTAAAATGGTCATGCCGTAATTGCAACAGGTTTCTTTTTCAGCGTTAAAAAATTTAAAAAAAAACAAAGTGGCTGTCATTGAAGTCTGCCAAAGGCGGCTTCAAGCGCATCTACTGTCAGTGCTATAATAAAAAAAACACATATATGTAGATTGCGACTGAGGCTTGCAATATTTATCTCCAATAATCTTGTCAATTGCATTTTAATTTTTAAAAATGATGTTAAGTAGGATAAGCAATTAAGTGATGAAAAGGAAAAGTTCAAATGTAAAGTGAATAGTCCCAAGTGATAAAAGCGAGTAGCAAACCGTCGCCCGTCGGGCCCGTCGGTAACGTGAATAACTTTGAAGGCTGAATGGTAGCGCCGCGCTAACCTGACCTACGATACGTTCAAACTTCAAACGCCCGGTGCAACAGTGAGGTTAGAATAAGCAAACATGAATGAACACTTTTTGTGATTTGTATCTTGAAGAAAGGAAGATAAGGAAGCATACTAGTACGAGGTGAGTTTTGAAAAAATCTATTATTCAACAAAACAGAGAAAACACATTGTTTCTCTTTGTCTCGTGTTTGTGTAATTTTATTTTATTTTCGTTACGCGCCAAGTTTCATGATGAAAAGATATTTATGTGCATGACAGCTTCTATTATCTTATTTCTTGATTTTTGGCTATATTGCATTGAATTTTTGTTCCAAAAAAGTATTTCGTTAATAAGTGTTTTTAGTCATTTAGGTATTTTTATAATAATTTTGTACTGTTGGTATTTGAACTAGAGTGATGCTTATTTAATTAATATTGATTTTGACCTTTTTCTTATTTCGGTTTACTTCAATTTTCAGGTTTCAAGGTTCAACACTTTTTCGAAAAGATATTTGATAAACAAATTTAGAAAAAAAATGGCTCAAAATGCGACTCAGAATACCCAAAGAAAACCAAGGATCCGAAATCGAAGACGTTGTTTAGAGTAAGTTGATAATTTCAATTTCATAAAATTTCTTCAAAGAACAAAGTCACAATTTGAAATTTAATCTATAGGATTTTTTTATGAAGCATAACAAATTTTATCTGTAAGAAATCATGTAACGCTGAGTGTAATTGGAGAACTGTTTGTACAGTTGGTGTTAGTAGAATGTTTAGAGTAGGTGATATAATAGAGATAAATTATATCTACTTTTCACGCTTTTTAGAACAGTTTTATATATAAAACACTCCCTTTGTTATGATTGCAGTCATCACAGATTGTCGCCTATTCACTTATTTCACTGGTCAACAAAATGTGACCTATGTGCTCATGGAATGAGATATGTCATTTCCGAAGTAGTTTTTTGTGCCGAATCCGAATCTGACCTCCATTTTTCTCCAGCACGTCAGGTTTTCGAAATTTTTTAAATCAAAATTTTGTTTGAAAAATCACAAATCATGAGATAAAATGTTGTAAACAATTTTTGCAATGAAAAGCAATATATGATTTCAATGCATTTTTTAATGCCGAACTTAGTGTTCCTGGTGTTATTCTCTTCGTTTTTCAATGCCAAATAAATTTTTAAAAAATCCAGGGTTCAGGCTGTCTCCGGTCAAAAGATACATGGCAGAGAAGTTGTCTCTTTCTACAGAGTTTCCAGTTTGACGGCTTACACGTACTTGAAGCGAATCATTGTACTGTGTTTGGTATTTTATTGCATCACAATCTTTAATATCTGCAAATTTCACATTATTCACAAAGTTTTTCATTTTCTCAGTTTCAGTGTTAACAGTATTCAAAGCTTCGGATTCTTGAGCAGGTTTTAATTACGCAGGCGTCACACGGGCGCTGCACAGTAGGCCAGGAGACCGGTCAAAGTGGCAAAAATGCAATTTTACGTTGAATTTTTCTAAAACTTGGTATGAGTAGGTTTTCGGGGTCGCTGATTTAGAATTTGACGTCAAAAATTACAAATTAAAAATGGCGGATTCAATATGGCGGACAAAATTAAACTTTTCTTACATATTTGTCTTAAATTTGGTATTATACCATGTTTCAGACAAATATATGAAATTTAGGTCGCTATATTGGATCCGCCATTTTTTCGTAATTTTTTACGCCAAATTCGAAATCAGCCACACCAAAAACCCCTTATATCAAGTCTCAGACAAATATATAAAATTATGCAATTTAGGTCGCCATATTTGATCCGCCATTTTGAATTTGTAATTTTTGACGTCAAATTCGAAATCAGCGACCAAGTTTTAGACAAATTCAACGTAAAATTGCATTTTTGCCACTTTTACCGGTCTCCTGGCCCACTGTGCAGCGCCCGTGTGACGCCTGCGTGATAAACACCTGCTCAAGAATCCGAAGCTTTGAATACTGTTAACACTGAGAAAATGACAAACTTTGTGAACAATGTGAAATTTGCAGATATTGAAGATTGTGATGCAATAAAATACTAAACACAGTACAATGATTCGCTTCAAGTACGTGTAAGCCGTCAAACTCACAACTCTGTAGAAAGAGAAAACTTCTCTGCATTGAAAAACGAAGAGAATGACACCAGGAATACTAGAAAAAAAAATTTTCAGCAAGATATGCAGTTTTTTATAAAACCACTTTTTTCGCGTTTTTTCTCAGTTTTTCTACATTATTTCGGTAACCGTACAAGATATCGAAAAAACAAGCCCACCGTTGTATTCGGCATTAAAAAATGCATTGAAATCATTTATGGCTTTTCATTGCAAAAATTTTGTACAACATTTTATCTCATGCTTTGTGATTTTTCAAACAAAAAATTTCATTAAAAAAATCTCGAAAACCTGACTTGCTGGACAGAAATGGAGACTAGATTCGGATTCAGCACAAAAAACTACTCCGGAAATGACATATCTCATTCCATGAGCACATAGGTGACATTTTGTTTGACCAGTCAACTTTTTCACCTATTTTGGAAATTAAACTTTTTTTGCCTTTTTTAGGGATTAACAGGCTTTCCCCTTTTTCCCCTTATCATCAAAAAATGTCTCCTCTTCCCTTTAGCAGGATGTCTACCCTGCCTAGAAAATTGATTTTTCTTAGTTGATGATTCATTTTTTTTTTAATTTTTCGGTAGAAAACTTACAGTTACTAGATAAAGTAACTTCAAGTTACCTAAAAAGTTACTTTTTTCATTTCCTTAATTTTATAATTTAAAAATAAAAATAATTAAGATGAGAGTTCATAAAAAGTTAATTAAAAAATAAACAGGAATTAGTTAAAGTAGGATTTTTCAGTCAAATTTTTTAACCAAACAGTTGTATATTTAACCCTAAAAATATGCAATTTTTTACCGAAAGAAATTAATTTTCAAGTCTGAAGGACTAATTTTCAACAAAAAAGTAATTTTTTAACCCAATTTGAACTTTCTACCAAAATAGTTGACATTTTTTTTAAATCCATGAATTTAAAAAAAAGGAAATTTTCAACCAAATTTGGACTTTCTACAAAATTAGTTAAACTTTGAACAAAATACATGAATTTTAAACCAAATGGTTAAATCTTTATACCGAGTATAATCATTTTTAATAAAAAAGTTAATTTTCAACCGAATAGTTGAATTTTCTATCATTTTCAAACCAAAAAGCAACAAAAATGTTTGTTATTTTTCAACCAACTAGCTGAACTTTCTAACAAAATAGTTAAATTGAACCAAATAAGACGAATTTTCCACAAAATAGCTGAATCTTCAACCAAACCAAGTTAGATTTATACTAAAGTAGTTGAATTTCCAACCAAAAAAGATTCAATTTTTTTTAACGAAAAGAGGTAAATTTTGAAATGAAAATGTTAAATTTTGAACGGTTGCATTTCTAAACTAAAAATATAAATTTTTAACAGAAAATTTACTTTTCAACCAAATAAAATAATTGAAATTTTTACAAAATACATGAATTTTCAACCTAAATAGATTAATTCTCAATCAAAAACATAATAGTTGATATTATTCCAACCAAAAAAAAGTTGATTGAAATCAAACATAGTTGAATTCAACAAAAAAAAATCAACCAGAATAAATTAGATTTTTTTACTAAAAGAGATAAATTTCGAAACGAAAAAGTGAATTTTGAAACAAGAAAGAAAAAATTTCCACTTGCGTTTTCAATCCAAGAAGACTTTTCAATGAAATAAAATAGTTGAATTTTTTTACAAAATACATGAATTCTCAACCAAAATAGGTGAATTCTCAACGAAAAATATAATAGCTGATATTATTTTAACCGAAAAAGATTTTGATTTAAAATCAATCACAGTTGCATTCAACCAAAAAAGACGAATTTTCAAGAAAATAGCTGAATCTTCAACCAAAAGAGATTAATTTTGTACCCATAACTAGCCCATAAATCTTTCTTAATGGGAGATAATATGAATTATTATTATGAATGTTACAAATAACGTGACTTTTCAGTAACTTAGTCACTTGTAATAAGTTACTACCCAACTCTGATTTTGCTGATAATTTGTCTTTTTTGGTGGAAACGTCATCTTTTTAGATGAAACTTATCTTTTTAGTTGAAACTTCACGTATATTGTTGAAAAATTGTCTTTTTGGGAGAAAATGTTTTTGTTTGGTTAAAAATTCCACTATTTGGTCGAAGATTCAACTATTTTGTTAAAAATTCTTATATTCTGGTTGAAAATTCATGTATTTTGTTGATAATATGTCTTTTTTGGTTGAAACATAATCTTTTTAGTTGAAAATTCATTTCTTTGGCAGAAAATTTATCTTTTTGATTGAAAATTCTACTGTATGGTTGTGGATTCAAATATTTTGTTAAACATTCTTATTTTTTGCTTGAAAATCACACTCTTTGGTTCAAAATTCATGTATTTTGTTGATAATTCGTCCTTATTGGTGGAAAAGTAATCTTTTTAGGTGAAACTTGATCTTTTCAGTTGAAAATTCATTTCTTTGGTTGAAAATTTGGTGAAAGAGTAATCTTTTTAGATAAAACTTTATCTTTTTAGTTGAAAATTCATTTCTTTGGTTGAAAATGTATCTTTTCTAGTTGAAAATTCACGTATATTATTATTGAACAATCGTCAATTATTTTGTTATGTATTTTGTTGCTAATTCGTCTTTTTGGTGGAAACGTAATCTTTTTAGACAAAACTTTATCATTTTAGTTGAAAATTCATGTATTTTGTTAAAATTGTTCTTTTTGGGAGAAAATTGATATTTTTGGTTGAAAATCCACTAATTGGTTAAAAGTTCATTATTTTGTTTGAAGATGCAACTGATTGATTGAAAATTGCCTTGTTTTGTTTGAGGATTCACGAATTTTGTTAAAAATTCTTATTCTTTGTTTGAAAATTTCACTTTTTGATAAAAAGTGTATCTCTTATGGTGGAAATTGAATCTTCTTGATTGAAAATTCATCTGATTGGTAAAAATTAATTTTTTCACCTGAAATTTGAACTATTCTCCTAATTTAAATTTAATTCTTTTGTTAAGAATACATTTTATTTTGTTAAAAATTGATTTCTTTATTTGAAAATTTAACTAATCTATTTTCAATCAAAAATTTTTCTTTTTTATTGAAAATTTAACTATTTGGTAGAAAAGTAAGGGGTCGTCCATAAAGTAAGTTGCCAAGACAAATTCTTTCAAATACAATTATTGTAAATACCATATTGAATGCAATATGAAACACTTTAAATTACTAAGATTTCAAGCCGAAATATATATTGAACTTTCAACAAACAAGATTAATTTTTTAATAAAAAAGACGAATTTTCAACAAAATACATGAATTTACTACCAAATAGATGAATGTTCAACTTATAAAGAATAAATTTCTAACCAACAATGGAATGGTGAATATTTAAAAAATATGAATTTCTAACAAACTAGTTCAAATTTCAACCAAGTAGTTGAATTATCAACTAAAAAAGACGAATTTTTGAATTTTAAAGCCATAAGGATGAATGATCTACAAAACGGTTGAATGTTCAACCCGAAAATATTAATTTTTAACAAAGATAATTTTCAGCTTAATAGTTTAATTTTCTACCAAATTGTTGAATCCTCAACCAAGCCAGATTAATTTAGATTGTCGATATTTGAAAATATAAAAACGTCAAAAATCTTCTTTTTTCATCCCACGAATTATAGACCAGTTGAGAAGTTTCGGCAAGACTCCTGAAAACCACCCTTATGGTATGCACACCTAAAATGTTGAAAATGACAAGTTTGATTATCGATATTTGAAAATATAAAAACGTCAAGAATCTTCTTTTTGTCTCCCACGAATTATAGACCAGATGAGAATTTGCGGCAAGATCCCTAAAAATCACCCTTATGGTATGCACAACTAAAATGTTAAAAATGACAAGTTTGATTGTCGATATTTGAAAATATAAAAACGTCAAGAATCTTCTTGTTTTATCCCACGAATTATAGACCAGATAAGCATTTTCGGCAAGACTCCTAAAAACCACCTTACGGTATTTACACCTAAGACTGGTTGAAAATTCATGTATTTTGTTAAAAAAATTCATCTTTCTGCTTGAAAATTCAACTATTTCTTTGCAATTTTTTCTCTTTCTTGACTCAAAAATTTTTCCTGGTTGAAAATGGCAATGCTCTTGAAAATTCTTCTTTGTTTGAATTCAACTGCTTTTGATTAAAAATGAAAATCTTTTTTGGTTGAAATACCAATTACTACATTTTTCGTTCAGAATTCATCTTTTTTGGAATGAAAATTTGATTAATTGCTTGAAAGTTAAAGTCTTTTGTTTAAAATTAATGTTTTTGGTTAAAGGTTCATCATTTTAATTGAAAATTCATCTGTTTTGTTGAAAAGTGTGGTATTTTGTTGCGAATTATTTTTTTTACTGAAAATTCAGCTATTCCAATTTGAACTGTAACTGTTTCGTTGGAAATTTATTTATTTATTTTGTTAAAAATGAATATGTTCTTCACTGCAAATATTCCAGCTGAATATTCCATCATTTTATTTAAAAATTCATCTCTTTGGTAGCATTTACATTTTTGTAACTAAAATTTAACTATACAATTTTGTCTTTTCTAGTTGAAAATATTAGTATTATATTATATTATTTTTATTATTACAAGTTGGTTGAAACTTGAATTTTGTTGTTGGAAGTTCATCTTTTAGGTTTAATAAGATTCATCACTTTAGTAGAAATTTTTTTTTATCGAAAATTAGTTTTTTTAACTGCAAATTGATCTATTTCTTTTTTTGATTAAAACTGTGATCTTTCTTAGTTCAAAATTCAATTATTTCTTTGTAAATTAACAGTTTTAACTGAGCATTTGAACATTACATTTTTGAATGAGAATTTATCTTTTTGAGTTCAAAATTTAACCAAGTATTTAGTTCCAAATTTATCTTCTTCAGCTGAAAATTCAAGTATTTTAGAGAAATATTCGACATTTTAGTTAAAAATTCATGTTTTAGGTTGAAAATAACACTGCGTAGTGCAAGGTTACTCTCTTGTTGAAAGGTCATCTTTTTGGTTTCAGATTCATCCATTCCAGTTAAAAAGTCATCATTTTAGTTCCAAATCTTTTCTTTTTGACAGAAAATTAATGTTTTCAACTGAAAATTTGACTATTCCGTTTTTAGTTGAAAACTAAACTTTTTTAATTCAAAATTCAACTATTTGGTTGAAAATTGATCTTTTATAGTAGAAAATTCCACCATTTGATTCAGGATTCATACATAAGAAGATAAAATAAAAAATTCTTTGAATATTATTATTGAAATTCATAGAAAAATTCAAAAAATAATTAATCATTTTTTTAGTGTCATTTAATTATTTAATTATTTGATGGCGCTAATATTAGTTGATCAACCTGACGACTATATTGTTAGTTAAAAATGTTCTTATTTAATTGAGAATTGAATAATTTTGTTAAAAAGTAATCCTTTTTCGTTGAAAGTGGAATTTTTGTTGAAAATTCTTTTTTTTCGGTTTTAAAATTCATCTGTATTAATCAATAGTCTGGAAGTCGTCGAAGTATGATTTAATTTTCCACATTCGTTGGTTTATCCCAGACGTGAAATATAATAAGACAACATACCAGCTCTCCCCAAGTGCGAATTGCCGGAACTGAACACACGGCCCAGGCTTGGTTCAATTTCGGCAGCCAAAGATCGGCTAATGTTATTGGGCCAATATCGGCATTTTAATCGGCCCAGTGTTGTGCCCGTACTGGCTGCCTATATTGGCTATTCAAATTTGTCGACCTACCGCCGATGCTTGGCCCAGTGATGGCACATTACTGGACCAAGTGTCACTTTTATCACGGCAAAGCATGTCTTATGAGGAAAAGCTAGAGATCGGCCCACACGCGGCGCATTACTGTTCTCAACTTCGTCTTTACTTTGGCTAAACATGTTTCCATAGGAAAAGCCAAGATCTGGCCCAGCAAAGGCGCATCACTGGGCCCAGTGTGACTTTTACTACAGCAAACCATGTTTTAAGAGGAAAATCCAGAGTTTGGGCCAGACTCAGCGCACTGTTTTTCCAAACTTCGTCTTTACTTTGGCTAAACATATTTTAATCGGAAAAGCCAGAGTCTGGTCCACCAAAGGCGCATTACTGGGCCCAGTGTGACTTTTACTACGGCAAACCATGTTTTAAGAGGAAGAGCCAGAGTTTGGCCCAGACTCGGTGCACTGCTGTTCCCAACTTCGTCTTTACTTTGGCTAAGCATATTTCAATCGTAAAAGCCAGAGTCTGGCCCAGCAAAGGCGCATTACTGGGCCCAATGTGACTTTTACTACGGCAAACAATGTTTCAAGAGGAAAAGCCAGAGTTTGGCCCAGACTCGGCGCATTACTGTTCTCAACTTCGTCTTTACTTTGGCTAAACATGTTTCAATAGAAAAAGCCAAGGTCTGGGCCAGCAAAGGCTCATCACTGGGCCCAGTGTGATTTTTACTACGACAAACAATGTTTTGAGAGGAAAAGCCAGAGTTAGAGCCAGACTCGGCGCACTGCTGTTCCAAACTTCGTCTTTACTTTGGATAAACATGTTTCAATAGGAAAAACCAGAGTCTGGCCCAACAAAGGCGCATCACTGGGCCCAGTGTGACTTTTACTACGGAAAACCATGTTTTAGAAAGTGAAGCCAGAGGTCGGGCCAGACTCGGAGCACTGCTGTTCCAAACTTCGTCTTTACTTTGGCTAAACATGTTTTAATAGGAAAAGCCAGAGTCTGGCCTAGCAAAGGCCGGAATTAGGTACCAAGTACAGGCCAAAGCATTTATTCAGATCACGTTGCGATATTGACGGCCGAGATTGGGCCGTTATTGGTATGAACTGGTAAACCGACGACCCAGGTGGAAATTTATTGGCCCAGTACTGGTCACCAGTACAGATAATCGGCCATTCGCCCAGTACTGGCTAACGGCTGGCTCCACGATCGGCGCAGTACTATGCCGAGAGTAAAAATATTTAAAAAATTTTGAAAATACGTTTAAAAATATGGTTCATGTGTTCTAAAATGTCTAAGAACTATAAATACAACTTTCGCGAATACAACTTTTTTCCTGTTTTTGTTTTAAGAAAAAAACTCTAAATTCCATCTTTATGTAAAATTGTAAATGTTCAGAAAAAATTACATTTTATGTCAATCTTAAACGTTGTAAAATGGTCTAAAACACCTAAAACCCAAACCTTACACGAAAGTTAAAAAAAATTTGTTATTAAAAAATTGTCAAAGTTCACGATCAAATTTCTAGGTTCCGTCGTTAAAAATTTTAAATTTTCATAAAAAATTACATTTCCTGTCATTGTAGAAAGTTGTAAAGTAGTCTGAAACACGAAAAAACAAAATATTATACAAAGAAAAATTGTAATCGATATAGATGATAGATAAACGTCTATTTTTTAGCCTGCTGGCCTTAAAAAATTGAATTGCTTACACATCCATTTTTTACAGAATTTTCTTACAACTAACCCTTAAAACTAACATCCTTCCACACCTTATATCTAACGCCGCTCGCTCTTATCGCATTGCCTTCCTCGCTTCGCCTCGCCTCGCTCGCATGTCCCTACTTTCTTGCTTGCCTCGCATTACCAAACTCTGCCTCCGCGTCTAATACCTAATCCTTATCTACTATTTACAATATTTACAATTACTTATATTTACTTCCTCCTCTCTTATTCTCTCTTCCCCTGCTGTCTTCTCTCTCTCCATGCTGTTTTTCTTAACCAACTCATATACCTTCCTTCCTTCCTCATGCATCCTTCTCAATTCATCCATATGCAGCCCATTCGTTCTAAAATACCTTTCTCTTTCAACCTCCATCTTCCCACCCCCTCTCCTGTTCTCCTTCTCCCACCAACACTCCCTAACCAGCTTACTTCCCCCCTCTTCCAAAAATTTCTCCTCATATTTACACGCTCGACTCCCCGCTAGAATCCCTACACTCGTTCTCCCCGTCTCCCTCCTGACAATATAATTAGGCGTGTTCCTTGCCAACCCCAGTGTCCACTTTACATATCTCTCCTGTATCCTATTTACCTCTTCGCTTTCCTTCCACCCCCACACCTCTACTCCATACAATAGCACACTCATCACTAGTGAGTCAAACAATTTCATTCTCCTTCCAAAATCATCTGCGAATAACTTCTTTCCCAACCCCCAAAACTGCCTCATCGCCACATTTGCCCTCCTCACTCTCTCTTTTATGTGACCATCCACTCTGTCATTCCTCCGAAACAAGAAGCCCAGGTACACAAACTCTTTCACCGCCTGCACCGCCTTTCCCTTCCACTTCCACTCCCCTTCCTTATCCCTTCCACCTCCTTTTCTGAAAACCATAACCTTGGACTTTTCCGCATTCAGTTCTAACCTGTTCTTATCCAGGTATCTTCTCAACCTCTTCATCATTTCCTTTAAGGCCTCCTCGCTTTTTGCCAACAACACTATGTCATCTGCATACGCTAGCGACCAAATTTTAACCCCTCCTATCCTGACTCCTCCTACCACTCCGGCCTGCAGCTTACTTTCCATATCCGCAATTAAAATCGCAAAAAGCGTCGGGCTAAGCGGACACCCTTGTCTTAACCCCCTATCCATCCAGAATCCCTCCGAAATCCCCTGTCCTCCTCTTACCTTATCTTTGGTTTCTTTCATATATCTCCCTTACCCTCTCGATCAGGCCTCTCTCCACTCCCCTCTCCTCCATCGCTTCCCACAATCTCCCCCTATCCACCGACGGAAACGAGCCTTTTAGATCCACAAAAAACGCGTACACTCTCGACCCCTTCTTCGCTAATTCTCTATCCACCACGTGCTGCAGAACGTAGATATTGTCGATAGTACTCCTACCTGCCCTAAAGCCCGCCTGCGTCTCTGGCAATATTCCTTTCCCCTCGACATCCTTCCTCAGCCTCCCCGCTACTACCATCGCGTATACTTTATACGCCGTATTGATTAGCGCAATCCCCCTATAATTTTCCTGCCTATCCCTCTCTCCTTTCTTATACAGAGGCACTATTAATCCTTCTCTCCACCCTCGTGGGAATCCCTCTCCCCCTCCATACTTTCTTCACTACCTCCTTCAGCCTCTCCCTAACCTCTCGTGTACTAAACAGCCATGCTTCGTTCTCTAGCCCATCCAGCCCTGCTGATTTTGACCTTTTTAACTTCCTTATCTGTTTCTCTATCTCCTCGTCATTCAACTCCTCCATCTCTGCCTCCCCCGTTCTTCTACTCCCATCATCTCTCTTCCTTGAATCTGAGCCCTGAAATGATTCTTTAAAAAACTCCCTCCACTCCTCACTCCCTATCATGTCGCTTATCCCTACTCTACGCTTCCTAAACCTATTTATTATCTTCCAGACATCCCCTTCTGTCTTAACATTTCCTAACTCCTCCTCCAGCTCTTTCTCCTTTTCCTGTTCTTTCTTCTTACATATCAATCTAAACCCCTTCCTCATTTCTACGTACTCCTCCCTTTCCGCAGTACCCTCTTTCCACTTCTTATACTTCCTCTTCACCTTTCTTTTCATCTTTTTACATACCCTATCCCACCCCGGCTTCACCATTCCTTTCTTTTTCTTTTTGAATACCTTCTTTTGCACGCACCCTTTCACTTTCTCTTTTAAATCCTCCCATATCTCTTCCACCGTCTCCCCTTCGAAGCGTACCTTCCCTAACTGCTCCTTATAATTCTCTATCGCCTCCCTCGTCCAGTTAAGCCTCTCCCCCGTCGACACTGCTTCCCCACCTTGCCTTCCGCCGTTCTCACCCCTTATCCACAACCCTAATGGCTGATGGTCTGATTCTACCCTCCCTTCTACTGCGAATCTCTCCATCTCCTCCCACCCTTGCATATTCATAACTACATAATCTATTACCGATACCCCCACCTTACCTACGTATGTGTATTCTCCCTCTTCGTCCCCAGTTGCCATACCATTTGCCACCGCCCAGCCTCTATCCTCCATTCAGTCCCTTAGAATCTCCCCCTCCTTATTTATTAACCTATCCTTCGAATTCCTTTCGAAGCTCTCCCCTTCCCTGTAAAGGCCCCATTCCCTCCCCATCCTCGCGTTAAAGTCCCCACCCAGTACCACCATACCCTCTTCTCTTTCACCTAACAGGTCTTCCACCCTTTCTTTAATTCTTTCCATCCCATCCTTATTGTACACTGTCACAAACTTACCCATTACCCCTCCTATCTTTACTTTCCTCATTTGCACTCCCTCCCCCTCTTCCTCACCGTGAGCTTCTTCCTCTAATCCATCTCTAACCCTCGTTATAATTCCCCCACTAGCCCTTCCTTTCTTCTTCACTCTGACCGCTTCCTGGAGTCTCCACCTATACCCCCTTGGCAGCTTTGGCTCTATTCTATCCCATTCCTTTCTTTCCAACCACGTTTCTACCAGTCCTACCACATCAAATTCCTGGATATACCTCCAGAACTCCTCATCCTTCTTCTTTACCCCTTCTACGTTCCAGTAAAGCACCTTCACAACTCCTCTACCCTGCATTACCCCCACCCCCCTACTTCCTACGAAACAAATTCCCCTGCACTTCCTTCAACACCTCTTTCTCCTCGTCCCGCACCCACATTTTCTCGTCTATTTTTATTTTCCGATATCCTACCTTCGCCGATCTCCCTTCACTCCTCTCCCGCCTAGCCCTGTCGTACAGCATTCTCTGTACATCCCTTTCCTTTCTCGTAAAATCGTATCCCATTAAGCCATTTCCCTTTCAGGGTAGGCGTGACACTACCCGATTCGGGTAGTGTTTCTAGGTGGATAGTTTTCTTGTAGTTATAAATAACTACAAGTTTGGGCTCACCACACCCGACGCACCGCTCGACACCGGGCGACGCGTTGTTGGCCGTCGTGGCTTGTGGAAAATTCCCTCCCCGTCGGTTTCACTACCAGCACTGCCAGTACTCTCGCTGCCCACCTCCCGCTCTACCGCCGGTAACTGGGACCTATCCATGCAGTACCTGCCGCAACCGACAGATGTCTCTGCAAAATGTTGGCGTCTTTCGCCGCCAAATTTTCCTTTTTTGTCCCCTTTTTTTTCAATTCCTCAGTCCCTGCAGACACCCCTTTCTCTCCCTTAGCATCCCCTAAATTTTCGAGAACCACCCTTGAACCCTCGAAAGCCCAAGACTCCTGACCACGAACTCCCCAGATTACTTGCCAACCTAACCTCACTTTCCCTATGCAGCTAGATACCACCTCCCACCCACGCTGAAACTCACTTTTTATCTCCCCAATTCACCCCACACAACCCTACTCACCTCCTCAGCTTCCACCCTCACACTCCACTCACACCTTCCACACAAATTCCGTAAAATTCTCTCTCCACTTGTCACTAAACACGTTCTCACTTCCGCCACCAACATGCAAGTCCTTGTAGTCGATATAAATTATTTATTTAAAAATTATTGTATTGATATTCCTGTCAACAGTTCTTATATTTTACATTTACATAACGTCGTATAATGATAAATATTTTATTAGAAAAAGAGAGTTTAAAATTTGGTGTTTTAACTTTTTTGAGCTGTAGCTTATGAGGATGGCTTTTTCATCGAGTTTCAACTCGTAGGTTTAGCGCAATGGTTCAGACTCCCGACTGCTAGGCGATAGATTTAGGTACAGATGTAGGTTCGATACCCCGTAGCGTTAGAAATTTTATTTGTAATATAATATTTATTAATGTAATATATGTATTCACTCTACACCAGGACCCATTAATATTCAAAGTCAAAATACTCGCAATCAATTAATATTTATTTTTTAAATATCTTACGATATTGGCAGCCGATTTTCGGCAGTATTTTTGCCGATACTGGGCCAGTGCTGGGCCGTATCTATCTTCGCACTTGGGTAGTTACCAATCCAGTATCGGGCATGTGCATGTGCTTCCAACTAGTATTGGGTCTGTTTCGGCCGCCGATTGCATACCGTAGTTACACATCCAGCTATGGCCCAATACTGGCAGCCGAATTCCGGCAACATTTTTGCCAGTCCTGGGCCAATTTTGGGCCGTATTGGAATTCGCACTTGGGTCCATAATCTTTTCACATCTGTTTTAGTTGAAATTTAATCTTTTTTGGATGGGAATTGAACTATTTTGTTGAAAATTCATCTTTCTTGATTGAATTCAGTTGTTATTGATTTTAAATTAAAACTTTAACTATTCCATTCTTTAGATGAAAATTTATCTTGTTTATTTGAAAAATGAACTTTTCGTTGATAATTTATCTCTTTTTGTTAGAAATTCATGTATTTTCTTGGAAATTGTACTTTTTGGTAAAAATCTAATCTTCTGGACTACAAAATTATATTCTTGGTTGAAAATTCAAGTATTTGATTCAATTTTAAATTATTTTGTTTGAACAATTTTTTAAAGCTGCATAATTTTGGTTGAAAAGTCATCTCTCTGATTGAAAAATCTTTTTTTGTTGTTGTTGAAAATTAATTCTTTGAACTGAAAATTTAATTATTATAGTTAAAGATTCATCATTTTAGTTGAAAGTTTGACTATGATTCAAATTTGATTTTTTGGTAGTTGAAAATTCGTCTTTTCTTGAAGAAACATAATCTTTTTGATTTGAAATTGCCTTTTGTTTTTTGTTGAAAACGCAAGTGTTTCGTCTAAAATTAATTTTTTTGATGAAAAATCATATTTTCGAGTTTACAATTTAACTTTTTTACAGAAAATTCAAATTTTCAGTTGGAAAATTCATCATTGTAAAAAATGCATTTCTTTGGTTGGAAGTTTCACTATTTTGTTGAAAGCTGTCTTGTCTCGTTGGAATTTAATCTTTTTACTCAAAATTTAACTTTTTCATTTTCGATGGAAAACATATCTTCTTTGTTAAAAAAATGTGTGTGTGTGTGTGTGTGCTCATTGAAAACATATTTTTTCAGTTAAATTTCAACTATTTGTTTGAAAATTCATTTTTTGGTGTTGTTGAAAATGCATCTTTTTTCAAGTCGATTTTTCAAACTGAAAATTTAACTATTCCAGTTATTGGTTGAAAATCTAACGTGTTTACGGAAAATTCGGTTCTTTTTCGGAGTTAAAAACTAATTTTTTTAACTGAAAATTTCACTATTCCATTTTTCATTGAAAATTGATCGCTTTTGCATTAAAACTCAATTATTACGTTGAAAATTCATCTATTTTGTGGAATATTTTTGGTGACTTGGGAATTTGACTGTTTTTTTGAAAATTCATCTTTGTGGGTAGAAAATGTAACTGTTGGTTAAAAATTAACTTCTTGGCAAAAAATTCATATTATCGAATGGAAAAATCAACTGTTTTCTAGGAAAGTCGTTAGGATCAAGCTTTGCGTGATGATCTATAACGTGCTATAGTTTTTGAAGAACGCCTTTTTCACGTTTCCCGTTTAAAACTTTATTTCTTTTTTTTTCAGGAAATTGTGAATTCCATGTTCAAGAAACCTCAACCTAGAAAACTAACAGCCCCAAGAAACCTTTCGAAGCTGCCACAGTTTCCCAAAGCTATGGATAGAATGTATTCGCCAGGAAAATACAAGAGCGATTCTGAGCGACTCTTGGGAACGATCAGGAATTCATCGGAGCGGATTGGAAATGCAGAATGATCCACGGAGAGTATTGAGAATAATCGGAGCGCTTCAAATTAGATGATAGGTTGGGAACCGTACTTAAGTTACGTAACAGCTCAGGAGGGAGGGGTCGAGAGATTTTGTTACATTAGGGTGGGGGGACGGTAATTCATTCGTGGAAATTGATAAATGAAACAAATAACTCGCAGTAATTGTGCAGAAACTTAATATTAATTTAAGTGTACACGCCAAAGAAACCTGGTAAGTGAAAAAAAAAGTTAGCCAACAGAAATTTAGAAAAAAGGCAGGGGTTTGATTGGTCAAGGAAATGTCAGCGATTTAAAAGAAAAAAAAATCTTGCAGAAGTCGGGGAATTTCCATAACTTTGAAAGACTTTCAAACAGAATACATTTGAAATTTGTTAATTTAATTTTGAAATTGTTTTATTCATTGTTTTATTAAATTCAAGTATTTTGTTCAAATGTCATCTTTTATGGTAGAAAAGTAGTTTTTTGATTTAAAATAAGTGAATTTTAAAGTTTTAAATTTTTGTTTGAAGTATTATTTTATTCTATTTATAAAAGGTCCTATGTTAAAAATATTATATGATTAAAATGCTGGTATTTGAATATTAATGGTCAGGGAAAATAAAAAATTAGTGAAGGAAAAATCATAGAATTTTTTATATAAAGTGTTCACTCTGTAAAAACGTGTATTGTTTTAAATACAATTTTTTTTATTAGTTTCAAGTTCCATATCTTATTATTTCTGGAAACCCTAAATTACGTACAGTAATGCGGGAGGGGGGGGGGGTAGAAATCTTTTGTTGGTTCGTTACAGGGGGAATAAGGGACTTTGAAGAGGGCATATAATCCGTTACGTATTTTAAGTACGGTCCCCAGGAAACAGAAGTCCATTCACTTACTTTGAATGGGTTTTGAAGTCGTTCGAATAGCGTATCTGTCACTGGAATTCCAGATTGCCGCCGATTGGTTTCTAACAGAATTTTACTCGTTATTATTTGTTGTCAAACTTATAAGCCGCAAAAGCCTTTACATCCTCTAGAACTAAAATAGCGAAAAGAATCTAGTAGCCTTGCGTATTAGATTATACCATTAAGCCATTTTCCTTTCGGGGTAGGCGTGACTTGCTCGGTTGGAAAATATTAGTGTGTAGATGGGTATATAGGTATAAGGCAGATAGGTATATAGGTGTAAGGTATAGATATTTTATATTGATCTAGAATTCTCGTGTTATTTATTTAAATGACACGTTCGTTCCGCAACACTGCCCCGACCCAGGTTGCTGATCAATCTCTATAGCGATCACCCCAAGTGAAGAGCCTCACAAAATTGTTATGTGTGGTAACACAATTGGACCCATTAGTATCTAAGGTCTTTGTTTCAGGCGTCATTCACTCTATTGTCACTCTGTTTACAAACTATTTGTCGCCACACTTTTCTGTCCTCACAGACTACTCTAGCTTCCTTCACGTCCATGAATTTTTTCATGCAAGCTCTCGTATTTCTATGGCTTCTTATGTCTCTTCGGCTTAATGGCTCATTCACAGATTCTAACCTTTCTTTCAGCGGTCTGCCTCTGGAAATTCTGCCATTTATTTTACCTTTATATACTTGTTTTGTCAGTCGTTCATCATGTCAACTAGTGTCTCTCCTGTGCCACATTCTTGGAGGATTATCTCGTTTCGGACTTTGTCCATTAGTGCTTTCCCGCATATTGTGCGCAGAGGTTTCATGCCAATGCGTTAATTTTACTCCTGTCCTTTTCTTGACAGGTCCATGTCTCGCTACCGTATAGTACAGTCGGTACAAATATAGAATTATGTATGGCCATTTTAGCTTTTTTTGATATGTTTTTATTTCTGAGAATGGACCCTGCTCTACCGATAATCTTCTTACCCTCATTTATGCGCCTATCTAACTCCCCATCTATTTTTCCGTCGCTAGTGAATAGGCTACCCAGATGTACGTACTTGTCAACTTGTTTTAATCTGTCATCATTTAGGACAATGTTGCACATTATTTTCTCATTTTTTCCCTCAAACACCATGATTTTTGTTGCATTTACTTTAATTTTGAGGCCCATGTTCTTCATGCTTGTATTAAGTTTATTCAACATTCTTTGCAAGTCCTCGATTGATTCTGCCATAACAATCTTGTCATCTGCGAAAACTAACCCACGCACCTTCACTGTTTCGAGATCTACACCTTCTTCGTCGAAGAGGGCCATTCTCAGACACTTATCCATAAGTATGATAAATAGCCATGAGGACATAACGCATCCTTGTTTTACGCCTTGCAATATATCGAACCAGTTACTTAATTTCCCATTTACCCTTACACTCGCTTTACTACCTGTATATATTCTTTTTATTGCTTGTAGGAGCCATCCATTGACTCCGTACTCTTTAAGGACTTCCCCAAGTTTACTTCTATTTACTTTGTTAAATGCTTTTTCTAGGTCAACAAATGCACAGAAAACTTTCTTTCCTACTCTCAAGCTTTTTCTGTGATCTGACTTAAGCTAAATATCTGATCTGTACATGATCCTCCTGGCATAAATACACTTTGGACTTCCCATATCTTTGCTTTTGGAATTTTTATCGCCCTACGAATAAGTATTTTTGAGTATATTTTACTTACGGTACTTAGTAAGCTGATACCTCTATAATTATTGCAGTTTGTTTTATCTCCCTTTCGTTTGTATATTGGTACGATAATCGCTTTTCTCCAATCGTCTGGGACTTCCCCCGACTCGATACATATCAATTCGCACAACCTGTGAGGTATGTACTCGCCACCGTATTTAAGCATTTCAGCGCTAATACTGTCTATACCAGCAGCCTTACCGTTTTTCAAGTTCTTAATTATGTCTCTGACCTCAGTGACACAGACTTTTTCAATTGGGTTTTCTAATGCATTATGTTCTATGTCGCATTTTTGTTGTCCTATATCTTCACCTCGTAATAGTTCTTTAAAAGACTCTTTTAAAGCGTCTACTATCTCGTCTATATCATATACCATTTCACCTTTGCTGTTTTTCATGCTGCCAAACTCTGTACTTTTACTTCCCTTTATCTGTTTATATAATATTTTCATAATTCCTTCAAAACCGTTTTGTATTTTCTTCTCTTCTTCTATTCTGATTATATCTTTACTCTCCTTGACTAGTCGTTTAACTTTCTTATTTTTATGTCTGTAATTATTTTTGAGCCTATTTCTCTCCTCATCGCTAAGAACCATGATGTTCAACGTTCTCTCGTATGCATCTTTTTTTTCTTGTTGGGCTGCCTTAATTTCATTATTCCACCTTGCATCACCAGATTTTCTTCCTACAACCGCCGTACCACACACTTCAGTCGCACTTCTAGCAATGACATCCACAAACAGGCTGATGTGGCCTGTATATTTTTATTATCTATTAGTGTCACACAAGTTGCCTGATCTATGCGTTCGTTTATCTTATTCTGAAAATCTATTCACACTTCCGGTTTCTGTAAATTTTCAATCTTTATTCCCGTTAGTTTCGTTATTTTCTTTTCTTTCTTCTCCATCCCCGCCCTAAGTTTATTTTGGAGACTAAAAGGTAATGATCAGTATTGAATTCCGAACCCCTCATGACTCTTGTATCTTTAACTAGTTCTCTTAGTCTTTAATCCGCAATAACGAAGTCAATTATACTGCGGTTATTTCCTTTACACCAGGTGTGCGTGTGAATCATTTTATGTCGAAACCAAATATTTGTAATAAATAGGCCCTTTTCTAAGCATAAGCTAACTAATTTTTCCCCGTTATAATTTTTCTTGTAGGATCCCCAAACTTGCCTAGCACCCTTTCCATATCCGTACCCTGATGTAGGACGCCAACCCATCCGTTCATATCTCCTAGCAGAATTATTCTTTCACCTTGATCGCAAGTACCTATTGTCTCATTTAAAGTGTCCCAGAGGGCGTCTTTGCCTTCTCTCGGATCGCTGTCAACTGGAGAGCAGCACGCTATGATAAATAATCTTCTGATTCCTACCTTCATTCTAGCCCACAACAATCTGGGAGCCCTAGCGGAAGAAACGGAAAGGTTCGGAAAGACCGCGTCAGAAAGATTTCGGAAAGAGGTTCCGGTCCGATCCTTTCCAAATTTTATGAGACCTTTGCTTCCGATTTCTTTCCGAACTTCGAGCTGTCCCATGAACCTTTCCGAGTCTTTCCGAATGTTCCACTCTCCGACTTCTTTCCGATCATTTCCGAATGATTCCCCACTTTACTCTTTTCGAATGTATCCAATTTCTTTCCGCATCAAATAAAAAAATATATATTCTCGTAATAATAATATATTTTTATCTTCAAAGCATTTTAAATTGCAGTAATCCTATTATTCCAAGAGCTGGTGAAATTTTTTCCGGCTGATTTTTAAATGGCTGCAAAAATTATATAATATAGTCTCGGATGGGTACAATATGAAATCGAGTGACTGCCAGCTCAAATCCGTTGCGTTTGTTAATAAAAAATTTGTTTATAACGTTTTTTTGAAACAAAGAACCGGCCAATCGCGTTATGCATGAAAATTTTTTAACATATAGTAAAAACATTGCTAAAAACGATTTCGAGTGACTGCCACTCGAAATCCGTTGTTAAGTCGTGACTGCCAATCAAAAATCGCGAAAAATCTTGTTGAAAATTCGGCTGATTTTAAAATGCACGAACAAAAAAAAAATTAATTGAAGGCATAATAAAAATATTCCCGAGTGACTGCCATGTCAAAGCCGTTGTTTTCTACTGACTGCCAGCCCCCAAAATTCGCGCCGCATCGTCCGGCCCGTGCTGCATCGCTCTGTTCGCGCTGCATCTTACCGCTGGTTTATCGGCATTCTTGGCTACAATATTGTATCATGAATATGTTTATCTGTCATTTGATTTAATTTGAGTGTTTAAGACGCGTATTTTCGCTCGTTTCAATATGAGTGAAACGGAGAAATTCTGCATTTTGTCTGAAGAACGAGATGAAAATGTGATATTCTTCACAGTTGCGACTTTAGCAAAGTGTGATTACATTATTGAATGTCGCAAAAAACACAATTTGAAATTTGGCGACGTGGTTCTTCCGCCATCAGTAAACGAGATCAATGGCTATCACAGAGCGTGTCGCGTCAAATTTTGAGCTTTGCAAAAGAAATATAAGGATATATAATTTTTGTCGCACCAAATGATAAAGAGTAAGTACACAAAATTATAAGATTTTTAGTGATTTGCCTGATTCTTTGCGTGAAATTATTGTATATCTTGGATCTGGAAAGTATAATTCGTAATATTATATGTTATTTTAGGGGATCTTCTGCAGAGCAAAATGTTTCTGGCAAGTCAAAAGAGAGCGCAATCGAGAATTGAGGGGCAGATCACGAGAAAGCGTCCGACATGGAAAATCCTCTAGACAACGAGGAAAAAAGCGAGGAAGTAAAAATTCAAAAGAGAGGGATAGAACTACGAGAAGTTTCTACGACGCCACAGAAAGAGTAAATTACATACGTAAAGTAACGTATTTTTGCGCGTTACAATGTAATTATGTCGTTGGTTTGATTGAAAATTATTTTGATTATGGAAATGTGATTATGAAGAAAATATTTCATATAAAAAACTACAAGAATTTTTTGTGTTTAGAAGGCTTTTTTTTTATTTTTCACGAATTGCAACAAATTTCTGTACTTGGTTGCAAAAATTTTTGCAGGAAACGCATACACAAATTCAGTATGAAAAAATGAGATACTTTTTTATCGTTTGAACAAGAGGTTTTTCCATTTTTGGACATTACATTTTTGTGCGATTATTAAAATTTGCTTCGAGGCTATGACAAAATGTTATGATTTTTCCCTGCGAAACTTCCATTTTATGATTTATATATATATATATATATATATATATAGAAACGACAGATAAACATATTCAGGATACAATATTGTAGCCAAGAATACCGATAAACCAGCGGTAAGATGCAGCGCGAACAGAGCGATGCAGCACGAGCCGGACGATGCGGCGCGGACTTTGGGGGCTGGCAATCAGTAGAAAACAACGGCTTTGACATGGCAGTCACTCGGGAGTATTTTTCTTATGCCTTCAATTAAATTTTTTTTTTGTTCGTGCATTTTAAAATCAGCCGAATTTTCAACAAGATTTTTCGCGATTTTTGATTGGCAGTCACGACTTAACAACGGATTTCGAGTGGCAGTTACTCGAAATCGTTTTTAGCAATGTTTTTACTATATGTTAAAAAATGTTCATGCATAACGCGATTGGTCGGTTCTTTATTTCAAAAAAAGCTATAAACAATTTTTTATTAACAAAAGCAACGGATTCGAGCTGGCAGTCACTCGATTTCATATTGTACCCATCCGAGGCTATATTATATAATTTTTTCAGCCATTTAAAAATCAGCCGGAAAAAATTTCACCAGCTCTTGGACTATATTGATTCCCGTTGAATCCAGCGAAGACGATTCCTAAAGACCTAGAAATAGAGAAATTTCATAACTCAGAAAGCCTTTTTGACTTTCTTACGTTACGTACATCATTGCTGCACATTCCCTGCTGATGAAACAGCACTGAAACGGCACTGGCGAAAGGCACTGGCCCGCCAGTGCCATTTCAGTGACTGTTTGTGCTGATTTCGGCACCTAAACGGCACTCAGAGTGATGCGACGGTCATATAATGGTCTTATTGTATTCGTCACGTACCGGGCGGGCAGAGTGGTTTACAGTAGTTGGCCGCCACCAACCCGAATCCCTTTTTAAAATTTTCTTCAAACTATTAACACTTTTTTTAATTTATGAATTTTCTCATTATAAATATTTTATACTTATAAATTATATACTAATATACTATTCTGAAGTTGAATTCGAAAATGTTGTCTGTTTTGGCGTATCTCATTCCATTTACGAGATACATTATGTTCATTCGAATTTTAAACTTTTCAAAAAAAAAGTTAGATATCTGACATTATCGAAACCAGTAGATTCTGAATTTCTAACTTTCGCAGAGGTAATTTCAAAATTTCACAAATTTTAATTTTTCATTTTTAATCCCTTTCAGCTGGTCTACTTGGTAGCCTTTTCGCAGGTATAAAGGGAACTTCTGCAGGCATTTAAAACTGTAATCTGAGTAGCTTTAAACGAGCAGCACTGAAACGGCACTGCTCAGTGCCGTTTCAGTGCCGTTCCATCGGCAGGGTTATCACATCTAAACTTTTCAAATTTCGAATATTCCATTTACCCATCTCTCAAATAAGTCCTTTATAAAATTCCTTTTTTGTATGGTAAAAATAATACACTATGAAATATAAATTGCACTGAGCTGGAATGAATGATGAAAAGCCATAAGAAGCGTCACTTTGATCGATTTCCATATTCACAATAAAAAACAAGGTTTACTGAAAAAGTAACTGAGTCCGCAATGACGTTTTACTGCAAACACTGGAAAACACTATGGGAAAATAGGAATATCCGAAATTTGTTGTGATTTCAATCAAGAATCTTCGGGAACGCTCTGACAGCATCTTGTCGTCTCTGCTTGTCTCCAGCGCCATTTTGATCTAAGATTGTCGTTTACCCTGCCGATGAAACAGCACTGAAACGGCACTGGGCCGCCAGTGCCGTTTCAGTGACTGTTTGTGCTGATTTCGGCACCTAAAAGGCACTCAGAGTGATTCGTCAGTCATATAATGGTCCTATTGTGTTCGTCACGTACCGGGGTGGCAGAGTGGTTTAGAGTATTTGGCCGCCACCAACCCGAATCCCTTTTTAAAACTTTCTTCAAATTATTAACACTTTTTTTAATTTATGAATTTTCTCATTATATATATTTTATACTTATAAATTATATACTAATATACTATTCTGAAGTTGAATTCGAAAATGTTGTCTGTTTTGGCGTATCTCATTCCATTTACGAGATACATTATGTTCATTCGAATTTTAAACTTTTCAAAAAAAAAGTTAGATATCTGAAATTATCGAAACCCGTAGATTCTGAATTTCTAACTTGCGCAGAGGTAATTTTAAAATTTCACAAATTTTAATTTTTTATTTTTAATCCCTTGCAGCTGATCTACTTGGTAGCCTATTCGCAGGTATAAAGGGAACTTCTGCAGGCATTTAAAACTGTAATCTGAGTAGCTTTAAACGAGCAGCACTGAAACGGCACTGGGCAGTGCCGTTTGAGTGCCGGTTCAATGCCGTTCCATCGGCAGGGTACTCACTCACCCGCTTCCAGTTGTGCAATCGATGAACCCAATCGATAGTAAGTATTCGATTGCACTGATACTCGACTGAACCAAAACAATATAATCACATTTAATTGCTTTGCTACAAATCAATCGAGCTTATAGTGCAATCGAATACCTGCCATAATCGATATGAATGAAATCGCAGAAACAAAATGGCGACACAAGAGACACTGATATGATAGCGATTTTCCCAAGATTTTTGTTTAGAATCACAAGAATTTTCGGAAAAACCTATTTTCCCATAGTGTTTTCAGTCAAACATTATTTTGTGCAGTTATTCTTGGAGTAAATATGTTTTTTTTTAGTGTCAGTATAGAAATGGAGCCAAGTGATGCTTGTACAAGTCCAGCTTAGGGCAAATTATATCTCATATACAGTTTTTTTTTTACAATACAAAAAGGCAATTTTATGAAAAAAGGAAATACAATAATTAAAAATGATAGTTGCGCAAATGGAATATTTGAAGTGTGGAAGTAAAAAAGGCTTTCTTAATAGTTATGAAATTTTCCTATTTATAGGTTTTCAGGAAAAATATGTGGACGACCGTTTATTTTCAATAGAGAATAAATAACAGTGAGGCATACAGAAGAAAATTCGAAAATTAAAGTTAACTTGATTAATTTGTTGAAAATTCAGCAATTTTGTTATAAAGTCATTCTTTTTGGTAGAAAATTCAACTGTTTTGTTGAAAATTTGTCTTTTTGGGTTAAAAATGCATATATTTAGGTAGAATTTGCAACTTTTTGTTTAAAAATCATAACTGTTTGATTGAAAATTAATCTGTTTCATCTTTTTTTATTGAAAATACAACAACTTATATTTGAAAGTGAAACTACTTTGTTGAACATTTATTTATTTTTTGGGTGATGATCCATCATTTTAGTTAACAAATCTTTTTTTTTCATAATATAACCACCATTTGTCGAAAATAATCTTTTTGTTTGAAAAATTTCATATTTGGTTAAAAATTTATATCATTCAATTGAAAATTCAACTATTTGATTAAAAATTCTTGTATTTCGTTGAAAGTTCGTCTTTTTATGATAGAATATTAATCTTGTTGTTGACTAATATTCATCATTTTGTTTAAAAATTTCTTTCTTTGATTGAAAGTTTAACTATATAATAATAATAATTTATTTTCTCCTTTTGTACACTCTTGCGAGTTTTTACAATTTTTACATTCCCAGTTGTATTTGTACATGTAAATTATGTCTAATAACTACATTATAACGCATTTTCAAACTATATCTATTTTGTATACTTAACATTAACTACCCTGCTAAAAATTTCGGAGTCCGAAATTGGTCCGAATTTATCCGAAATCAATCCGATTCACGATTTTTTTCCGAAATATGTCCGATCTAATCCGAAAACTGTACGAAAACAGTCAGAAATTTGTCTGATTATGTGCGGAGTCTGTCCGGACCAAATATTTCGACTCCGGAAAGAGTCCGATTGGATCCGAAATTAGTCCGGAATTCAAAACCTGAAATTATTTTCGTTGAACTAAAAATGGAAAATAGTCCGGTCTAATCCAAAATTTATTCGAACGTAAACTTTCACTCCCGAAAGAGTCCGACTTGATCCGAAATTAGCCCAGAACTCAGTAGCTGAAATTATTTTTGTTAAAGTAAAACCGGAAAATCGTCCGCTTAAATCCGAAATCCTTCCGGTCAAAAACATCGACTCCGGAAATATTCCGATTCTATCCGAAATTAATCCGCAGGTTCAAGTTGTCATTCGGTGAAATTACAGTGAAAACGGAAAATCGTCTGATTAAATCCGAAATCTGTCCGGTCTAAAACATCAACTCCGAAAATAGTCAGATTCTATCCGAAATTAATCCGCAGGTTTTAGTTGTCATTCGGTGAAATTAAAGTGAAAACGGAAAATCGTCTGCTTAAACCCGAAATTCTTCCGATCAAAAACATGTACTCCGGAAGCAGTCAGATTCTATCCGAAATTAATCCGCAGGTTCAAGTTGTCATTCGGTAAAATTAAAGTGAAAACGGAAAATACTACTGCATAGTAGGGCGTATCGAAAAAATTAAATATTTTGCTTTCGTTTTTGGGTAGGGCATCAGAAAAAAAAACCACAAAAACGATAATGAAACTTCGAAAACAAACAAAAATAATGATAATTTCGATAAAGACGAGAATAGTAACACGGAAAATTATGAGGAAACTAATGAGCTTTTGAACAAGGATGAGGATAATTATATGGTTCCGATAGAAAATGAATCTGTTCATGAAAGTGAATCTACTGCTCTCTTGGAAAGAAGTTGATGGGAATGATGATGGATTTGATGATGATGTGGAAGAAGGAGCAGTTGATCGAAATGTTGATAGAATTGACGATGATGTGGAAAAAAAAGAGTTTATGGGAATGATGATGGCATTGACGATGATGTGGAAGAAAGATCAGTGGATGGGAATGATAATAATTATTGATTCAAATAGTTTTTGTTTTACTATCCTCTAAACGGTATGCTATTATTGTACGTAACCCGGTAAGAAGGCTTGAATAGAATGAGATTAACCCTTCGAGGACAACGTGGAATCGTGGGACGTATACAGCAACGTGGGGTGTTTGCACACCCCACTGTTTTTTGCGTTTACATTTTTAATGGCGCATTTCCGGGTTTCGAGAAATACTTGGATTCAATCCCAAATACCTAGAATCAAAAAAAAAAGAGAAAAAAAGAAGAAGCAAAAAAAAAACCAAAAAAAGAAAAAAAAGAAAAATGCGTCAGGGGGGCAAGTGATACTGAAAGAGAAGGTACTCAAAGCGGGAAGTTTTCCTGCAACCTGTACACAGCGAATATGCGTTTTTTGTTCCGTTGGGGTGGCCATACACCCCACGTGTCCTCGAAGGGTTAAAATTTTCTGATTCTAACGTAAAAGCAGAGATAATTCTATTATTTTTAATACCTGATTTTCCCTTCAGGCTTCAATGTACAAAAATAGAATATTTTATCTCAAAAATGTAATTTCCGGCTATTCATATAGCGTTAATGACATCTCTCTCGTATTCCGTACAGCAGAGATTTGAAGTGCATTTAATTCACTCTAATTCCTTAAAAAAATGTGTGCATAAAATTGTTTGAATTATCCATTTTGGTATATAAGTTAGGAAGGGTCTATTTAAATGAGTTCAAGTTTGCACCTCGGAGAGATCAAGTGATTTGAATTCAAGAAATTTACATTGGATTTATATGTAATGTATTATCCTGAATTTCAATATAATTAACTCAATTGAGTGTAATACATTTTGTGATACCTAAATTCCAAATATAATTTATGTGTTTAAAAAAAATTAGTTATCTTAAATAAATTGAAAGTTTAATTCAATGTAGATGAAATAAATTTTAATATGACTATAATAATTGTAGATGCATAGTATATATACCATTAAGCCATTTCCCTTTCAGGGTAGGCGTGACACTACCCAATTCGAGTAGTGTTTCTAGGTTAGTTTCTCGTAGTAAATAACTACAAGTGTGGGCTCACCACACCCACGATGTGCCAACAGCACTCAGTTTTCTCGAATGGTCACCCATCCAAGTACTAACCGCGCCCAACGCTGCTTAACTTCAGTGATCTGACGAGAACTGGTTTTTTCAGCGTGGTATGGCTGTTGGCCAGTAGTAATAGTAATAGTAATAAATAATAATAATAATAAATTTAATAAAAAATAAATTTAATAAATTTTAATAAATTTTTAATAAATTTTAATAAAAACAGTAATAGTAAATAATTTACTAATTGTGACCAAATTGTATGTAAATTCGATTGATTCAAGTCAGTATTAGAGATAGCTAGAAAATTATATTTTTCAAAGTGTATTGACATGAATAGCCGTTGTTTCTTTCTAATACTGTTTCTGATATAAGAGAACGAAGGGAAAATAAGGTATTCACAGGAATTGCATTTTTCAATCCTATTCTATTCAAGCCTTCTTACCGGGAATATTTCACTATTCAACATACTTCGTTCAAAAGTGTTCTAATTTTTTTCCTAAAAGTGCATTAAAAATGTAATCAAAAATGACTTCTCGTACAACTTTTTAACATCCTGTTTTCACTCATTTATAATTAAATACTCTATAAGTGTATCGAATTTCATTTCTTTAGTTCAGTTTGCTATACCGGATAAGATTAGGGTGTATTGCGTTCGTGAATAACTAGACAAATATCGGGCAAAGACGGATAAGATCTAAATTATTCGCATTCGTCAGAAAGGACCAATTTCGGATTTACGCGGATGAGATCCGGATTAATCGCATTCCTAAAAATCGTACAATTTCGGACTTAAACGGATTAATCGCATCCGCCAGACCGTACAAAACATGGACATGGCCGAACACGACTGGGCAAAAATCGGACTAATCGCATCCTCCAGACCATATAATACACGGTCATGACCGGACACAATCCGGTTTCATCACATCCGACAAACCGTACAGAACATAGAGATAACCGGACACAATCTGGATCGATCGCGTCATTCAGACCGTAAAAAACATGGACTCGGCCGGGCACAATCCGGATTTATCGGTCGTTTCTCACAAGCGCTAAAAATTTTCTTGGTTAGTATATAAGGACATGTTCGACCGATATACTCAGCGTGCGATATTCTGCGTTAGTGAAGCGCGTTATATGTAGTAGTGTTAAGTTAACCTATAGAAATAGGTTTGTGTGCGTCAAATAAATGAAGAATGTATTTATCGTGTGTAAACTGCTTATATATAACCTTGTTATATAACATTTAGACGGTCCGTCAGACCGCATAATGAACGGACATGATCGGATACAATCCGGATTGACCGAATCTGTCAGACCGTACAACTTTCAAGTTCTACCGGACAATATATAGATTTATTATTTTTTTCGTTCTACTTTATCCGGAAAATTTTTAAATACACCGGGATAGAATCCGGATGACGTCCCGGACACAATCCGGATTGATAGCATCCGTGAGACCGTACAAAATACGGACTCAACCGGATCTAACCCGGACTGATCGAATCCATCAGACTTGGATTCTACCGGATGATATTCGGATTAATTTCCGTGCTCCTTCGACCGGACAAATTTCGGACAAATTCCGGATTCGGAAATTTGTCCGAAATTGTTCGGGATGTGATCCGATTTTTGTCCTCCGGATTCTATCCGGTCGTGTCCGAAATTTGTCCGGTCGAAGCTTCGACTTAGTCTTGCCCATTGCTCTTTCATCCACCCCTGTACATTTCCATCCTCCCAGTATTCTTCTAGGCCCACGTTCTTTTTTAGTTTTTTGTAGTCGCTGCAATAAGAAGATTTGTCGATTCGACCCCAGTCACTCTGTATTTCTTGCTCCATTTTTTTCCACCAACGTTGCCAAGTTCTTTTGGACCTTTCCTAGATATCCTCCATTCCGTGAAAGTTTAACTATAAAGTTGAAGATTTCCTTAAAAATTCAAATATTTCTTTGCAAATTTCTGAATATATATAATAAGAACATGAATAAAAATATA